>JAQZBX010078461.1:0-14119 GCA_029593785.1 Cabassous unicinctus
TTTCTCTAATTTCAATCTTTTAAAATTTATTTAGACTTTACTTCTGACACAACATATGGCCTAACTTAGAGAACTATCTTGAAAAGAATGTATATCCTGCTGCTTTGAAGTGCAATGCTCTACAGATGTTTGTTAGGTCTAGTTCTTTTATCATGTTATTCAAACTCTCTGTTTCTTTAATTATGCTCTGTCCAGATGTTCTATCCAATACCGAGAGTGGTGTATTGAAGTCTCCACTATTATTGTAGACACATCTATTTCTCCCTTCAGCTTTGCCAGTGTGTGCCTCATGCATCTGGGGGCGCTCAGGTTAGGTGCATAAATATTAATATAGTTATTTTTTCTTGGTGAATTCTCCCTTTTATTAATATATGATGACTTTACCCATCCTTTATAACAGTTGCACATTTAAAATCTATTTTGTCTGGTATTAATATTGCTGCTCCAGCTCTTCTTTGGTTACTATTTGCCTGGAATATCTTTTTCTAAGCTTTGACTTTTAAACTGGTTGTGTCATTATATGTGAGATGAGTCTCTGATAGACAACACATATACATGGTTCATACTTTTTATCCATTCTATCTGTCTATGTCTTTTGATTGGGGAATTCAAACCATTAATATTCAATGTTATAACTGTAAAGGCATTACTTATTTCATCTATTTTGTCCTTTCTCTTGTCATATCGTACTATTGTCTCTCTTTTTACCCTTTAATTTACTCTTCTTAATAATTTTCATTTCTACACTCTTCAATCTCTGGTCCTTGTTTTTCTGTTCAGGCCGCTGCATTTCCTTTAGTATCTCTATAATTCTCGATTTTTGGTAACATATTCTATTAGTTTTGTTTATCTGTGAAAAATTTGAACTCACTCCCATTTTTGAGAAACAGCTTTGCTGGATACAGGATTTTTGGCTGGCAGTTTTACTTTCAGTGTTTTAAATACATCATACCACTTTCTCTCTCCTCCATGGTTTCTGATGAGAGCTCGGCACTTAATCTCATAGAGGTTCCCTTGTATGTGATGCTTTGCTTTTCTCTTCTTGCTTTCAGAATCCTTGTTTTTTCTTAATTTTTATTTATTTATTTATTTTTATTGTTCATAAAAATCAAGATTTTTCACAGTACATACCAATATTTGTAAAATGATATATAAATACATTTGCATATATGTGTATTTTCTTACATAAATGTTATTTTATATATATATATATTTTTTAAAGGTGCTTAGATTACCTAATTATTACTCAGAAATTACAAGGATTCCCATGTTCCCCACCTCCCACACCTTCCACAACATCCCACACCAACATCCTTCATCAGTGTGGGACATCACTCGCAATGGATATACACATCCTGGGGCCTTGCCCCCAAGCAGAGACCGCATTTCACATCATAGACCACCCTCTCTCCCACACAGTTCTGCATGGTATAGGCTGATGTAAAATGGCCTACATCTGTCGCCGCAATACCACTCATGACACCCCCAAGTCCCAAAAACGCCCCTGTATTTCAACTGCCTCTCCCCTCCCTGCCCCGAAAATGTCCAGTGGCCACCGTCTCCACCTCACTGTTACAATTTCTTCCATTGCTTGAATCACAATATATGACAGAACACCACCAAGGTTTTTTTTTTTAATTATTCTTTTTTCCTTTTATCACTGCAATATTGGATGCCCAGTGTACCATGACACCTTGCCCCTCTCATTCCCCAGTGTCTCCCAAATTTTCATTTAATTTTCAAAGAAGTTTTAGGTCACAGCAGAGTCACACACAGAATACTAAAGACTTCCCCATACCCAATCTCCCTCCCCCTTCCCCACCCCATATTAAAACCTTTTTTTTTAAATGGATGTTAGCATTGTTGTAACATTTATACAGATAGTAAAGTATAGCAACTAAGCATTGTTGATGGTTTACAGTATAGTTTACAATTTAGACTGTACAGAATCCTCTTTATCTCTGATATTTGTCATTGTGAATAACAGGTGTCTTCGGGTAGGTCTATTTGGATTTATTGTATTTGTGGTGTGTTGTCCTTCTTGGATATTGGTATTTATGTTTTTCATAAGGGTTGGGAAATTTTCAGGCATTATTTCCTCAAATATTATTTCTGACCCTTTTCCAATCTCTTCTCCTTCGGGGACACTGATAATACATATGCTTGTGCCTTTTGCATTGTCATTCAATTCCCTGTCACCTTGTTCCATTTTTTCCATTCACTTCTCTTTCAGTTCTCCTGTCTTTTCCAGTTGAGATGAAAAGTTTTCAAAACCACTAATTCTTTCTTCAAGCATTTCAAATCTGCCCTTATGTGCCTCTAGTATATTTTAATTCCATCCAACATGCCTTTCATTCCCATAAGGTCTATTACTTTAGTATCAAGGTTTTCAAATTTTTCTTTATGGTCACCCAGTGTCTTCTTAATATCCTGTACCTCTTTAGTCATATTTTCTTTTAATTCTTTCAATTAGTTTAGGAGAGTTGTGTGATTAGCATTGATTGTTCTAAATTCTGTATCTTTTCAGGATATTTGGTTTGTTATTTTGGCTGGGCAATCTCTTCCTGTTTCTTAGTATTGCTTGTAATATTTTGCTGATGTCTTGGCATATGACTATGTTGGTGAATTTTCTCTCATGGCCAATTTCTTTCTCTTGCTAATTATATATTTTTTCACAGCGCTTCTTTGATATTTATTTCAAATTATTCTGCTTTTAAAATTGCTCAGATTATCTTATCAAAATCATACCAGCGACTCAGTAATGGGGTGCAGATTTTCTCCCATGGTTAGAGTACAGAGTAACAACAGCAGTTTTTGTGCATGTAATTTTACAGAATGGCCAGCAGATGGTGCTCATTGGTGCACCTTTCCACAGAGATACATCTTTCTCTCTTTTCCTGTATGGCCTGGCCAGAGCTGAGTTTAAAATGGGCTCTACTGGCTGAATTCATTGAAGAAAAACCCCCTGACTCACCCTCCTGTTTCCCTTGTCACAGCTGACAGGGAAGAAGCTTTCTGTTCCCCTCTTAGTCACTGCAGTGAGCCAAGGGTTTTACCCCAACCTAATATATTGTAGTTGGATCAGAGGAGTCCTTCTTGGTTGTTTCAGGGGTTTGGCAACTCATGTTTCTTGTTTCAGGTTCATCATCTATCTTTCCCTTGCCCTCTGAGAATTGTGAAGCACTGTTACTGTCTGCTCATCCCAAAGCAGGTCCCTCAGTTAGCTTTTGTTTTTTTCTCCATTGTTTTAGAGAGAATTGAGCCCTGCCATTCTAAGCCACTGACATCTTCCCACAATTCCTGTAAAATTTTAATAACCCAAATTAAATTGGACAAACAATTGAAAACGGAATATCAGAAGGAAAAATTACCACAAGAACACTAAAAAATCTCAATATCATTAGTCATTAGAGAAATGCAGATCAAAGGCATAAGAAGGTATCACATCACAATTGCTAAAATGGCTTTAATAAAAAAGAATATCAAGCATCAATGAGAATATGGAGAAATTAGGTTTTGATTCACAGATAAAGTAATGTAACATTGCACAGTAACTTTTAAAGATAGTTTTACATTAAATCAATATGTTAAATATAGAGTTACAATATGATCCAGCAATTCATATCTGGGTGCATACCAAAAATGATGAGGACAGTAGTCCACCAATTGAAAGATATATGAATATTCAAATTAATTTTCATAATAAATAAAACTTGGAAAATATTCATATGTCTATTGACTTGTGAATGGTGAATACAATTCGAAATATCTATACAATGGAATATTACTTGGCAATAAAAAGAAATAAAATCCTAACATATGCCACAACATTTTGAACCTTGTAAATTTTACACTAAGGGAAAGAAATGTCTCAAAATATTGAAACATTCAATTTTCTTGAAATATCCAGATTAGGCAAGGGATAGAAATTAGATTACTGTGGTTAAAGACAGGTAGCATGTTTTCAGATGAGTGAGGTGGGGAGTGACTGCTAACAGTCATGGAGTTTCCTTTTAGACTGAGGAGGAAGTTCTAAACTTAGATACTGATGATGCATGCAGAAATCTGTAGATAAATAAACATTGTCAAACAGTACCTTTTAAAATGGATGGATTCGATAGTATGGGAATGATATCTTAACAAATATGATAAGGAAAAGCAGAGGAAAAAATTGAAGGACATAGAAAACACACACAGAATAAAAAGAGGAAGATAATTTGAAACTGCCACAATCCTCTTTTCTGCAAATAGCCACTTGTCCATGTTCTTTATATCACTTTCCTCAACTACTCCATTTGTTCACACATAAACAGGCATCAGTTGTTGGGGGAAACTTCATTAGTAGAACAATACAAGCCCTCATAATGATCATAATTAAGGTGTCTTAATCTTTAATAACACTTTCTGTGTAGGATTATTACAGCTTTTTAAAAAAAATTTCATGCTGCAAAAGAATAATGGAAGGCTCTCCAAAGGCTCTCCCTAAGATATACATACACTGGACTCCATTGCCTACCAATACTTCTATTTTCACTTGATTATTGAACATTTTTTGGTTCAGAAGTATGGCAGTCAGACTGAGAAAATATCAATCTTAATTTATATTTCAATGCACTATGAATATTCTCTTTGTGGAAAATATAATATTCTCTTATAAGTAGGAGATGTCTATTAAAACAGCATAAAAGTTTAAAATTTGAGAGGCAAAAGCTACATTTCTGAATTTGCCAAATTGAAAGCATAATCAATTACCCACATAAACTTGAATTAATGTAACTAAACACCATGGTTAGATGAAAACTAAAGTTACGTACATTGACTTTTCATTGATTAGTATGGACTACAAACATTGGAAAATACATAAAATAAGACAAAATAAAACTTAAAGATATATAACATGACTGAAGATATTGAGGAATTATTAAGAGAAAAAAGACTAAAAAGTTTTGAGGAAAACAGTAATTGCTTTTAAATATAATATAAAAACCAACAATTTTACATTTATAAAATCATCAGATTCTTTTTTTTGGAAAAACTCATCAGATTCTTATATACTTCAACTTAACATCAAACTCATTTTAGGTTTATTAGGGAAAAAAGATAAATTCAATAAGTTAACTCATGATATCCCGAAGGAAATACCATGTTTTTCAACTAAAGATTAACCCAATATGTATAGAGTAATAAAAATAAATTGAGATAGTTAAGGACAAGATGGCATCAGTTTAAGTGGGTGCTCACCATCTCTCTCACAAAAGACAGCTGAGTGGGGACAAGATCCTGCCCAAGTGAGCACTCCTGGGAGCCCACAGAGTGGGAGCTCTTGGGGCATCAATCTGGAGGGAGCTGGACAGGGAGATAAATTGCTCCAGATAAAACCAGAACATAGAAAACAACTGGGAAATAACAAGAAGAACCAAGTGTCAAAGAGAAAACTTAAAATACACACAAACTCAGCAGCTAAATAAAACTCTAGAGTAGAGAGAGAAGCTAATCAACTGAATAAATCCATCAAGATAAAAAGAGGACCAGAGGGCAACTGTCTACAAGAAATCCACCTTAGACTCGGGGATTCAAGGAGGCTGAAAGTGAATGGCTGGAAAATAATTTTACAAGCAAACAATAACCAAAAAAGGGCCAGAGTAGCTATACTAATATCAGACAAAATAGACTTTAAATGCAAAACTTTTGTAAGAGACAAAGAGAGACAGCACATTAGGCACAATGATATGGAAGTTAAGCAACACACTCTTAGACAAACAGTGGGTCAAGGTAGGAATCTCAAAAGAAATCAGTAACTACCTTGAAGGGAATGAAAATGACAACACAGCATACCAAAACCTATGGGATGCAGCAAAAGCTCTACTGAGAGGGAAATTCATAGCCATAAATGCATATACATGTAAAGAAGAAAGAGCTAAAATCAAAGACCTAAATGCACACCTGAAGGAATTGGAAAAACAAGAACAAACTAAACACAAAGGAAGTCAAAAGAAGGAAATAACAAAGATTAGAGCAGAAAAAATTGAAATAGAAAATAAGAATGCACTAGAAAAAATAAAATCAAAAGATAATTCTTCAAGAAGATAAATAAAATTGACAAATACTTAGCCAGAATAACAAAGAAAAAAAGAAAGCAGATGCAAATGTGCAAAATAAGAAATGAGGAAGGGGATATCACCACTGACCCAACAGAAATAAAGTAGATCATAAAAGGATACTTTGAAAGATTAAATGCCAACTATAATGATAATTTAGAGGAAGTGGACAAATTCTTAGAACCTCACAAGCATTCCACATTGATGAAAGAAGAAACTGATGAATTCAACCGTCCAATTACAGGTAAAGAGAGAGATTCTGTCATCAAAAACTTTCCAACTAAGAAGAGCTCAGGACCAGACAGCTTCACAGGTGAATTCTACCAAACATTCCAAAAAGATTGAACCCCAATCTTGCTTTATCTCTTCCAAAAAATAGAAGTAGAGGGAAAATTGCCTAACTCATTCTATGATGCCAAGATTACCTTAATATCAAAGCCAAACAAAGATACCTCAGGAAAGGAAAATTACAGACAAATCTCTCTAATGAACCTAGATGCTAAAATCCTCAACCAAATCTTGATAATCACATTCAACAACATATCAAATGAATTATACACCATGAACAAGTGGGTTTCCTCCCAGATATGCAACAATGGTTCAACATAAAAAAACAATCAATGTAATACACCATATAAACAGATTGAAAGAAAAAAATCACATGGTCATCTCTAGAGATGCAGAAAATGCATTCAACAAAATACAGCATTCTTTACTCATAAAAACACTGCAAAAAATAGGAATAAAAGGAAACTTTCTGAATATGATAAAGGGTATACATGAAAAGCCCACAGCTAACATGGTCTTCAATGGTGAAATCCTAAAGCTTTCTCTCTAAGACTGGGAACAAGACAAGGACGCCCACTATCACCACTCCTATTTAACATTGTTTTAGAAGTACTTGCTCAAGCACTGAGGCACAAAAAAGATATAAAAGGCATCCAAATTTGAAAGGAAGAAGTAAAAATTACAATATTTGCAGATAGCATGATCATATACATAGAAAACCCAGAGAAATCTACAACAAAGCTTCTAGAACTTACAAATGACTTCAGTAATGTTGCAGGCTACAAGATCAATGCTCAAAAATCAGTAGCATTTCTGTACAACAATAATGAGCAATCTGAGGAGGAAATCAAGAAAAAAAATCCCATTTACAATAGTAACTAAAAGAATCAAATACCTAGGAATAAATTTAACTGAAGCTGTAAAGGACTTATGTACAGAAAACTACACAAAACTGTTAAAGGAAATCAAAGAAGACTTAAATAAATGGAAGAATATTCTCTGCTCATGTATAGGAAGACTAAACATCATTAAGATGTCTATCCTACCCAAATTAATCTACAGTTTTAATGCAGGCCCAATAAAAATCAACACAGCATTTTTTAATGAATTGGAAAAACTAACTACAAAATTTATTTGATAGGGTAAGAGGCCCTGAATCACCAAGGACATACTGAAAAAGAACAATGAAATTGGAGGTATCACACTACCTGACTTGAAAACATACTACAAAGCTACAGTGCTCAAAATTGCATGGTATAAGCACAAGGATAGACATACCAACCAATGGAACCGAATTGAGAGTTTTGATAGAGATCAGCACATATACAGTTTTCTGATACTCGAGAAGACCACCAAGCCCACTCAGTTGGGAGAGAATGGCCTCTTCAACAAATGGTGCTTAGAGAACTGGATATGCATATCCAAAAGAATGAGAGAAGAACAGCACCTCACACCTTATACAAAAGTCAACTCAAGATGGATCAAAGACCTAAATATAAGAACCAAGTCCATAAAGACCTTGGAAAATAATGTAAAAAAGCATCTACAGGACCTTGTAAAAGGAAATGGTTTCATGAACTTCACACCCAAAGCATAAGCCACAAAAGAAAAAATAGATAAATGGGATCTCCTCAAAATTAAAAAAAAAACTTTTGCACTTCAAAGGACATTCTCAAGAAAACAAGAAGGCAGCCTAGCCAATGGTAGAAAGTATTTGGCAACTATATATCGGAAGGGAGCCTATTATCTAGCATATATGAAGAAATCTTACTCCTTGAAAATAAAAAGACAAGCAACCCATTTTAAAAAAAGGGCAAGCAACCTGAAAAGACTCTTCTCCAAGGAAGAAATAGAAGTGACTAAAAAGCACATGAAAAGATGTTCAACATCACTAGCTATTAGGGAAATGCAAATCAAAACTACAATGAGATACCATCTTATGACCATTTGAATGGTGGCTATAAGTGTTAGAGAAGATGTGGAGCAATGGGAACCCTCATCCACTGCTGTTGGGAATACAGAGTGGTCCAGCCATCGTAGAGGACAGTTCCGTAGTTCCTCAGAAAACTAACTATAGAACTTCTATATGATTCAGCAATTCCAATGCTGGATATATCCCCAGAAAAATTGAAAGCAAAGACACAAAGAAATATATGCACATCACTGTTCATAGCAGCAATATTCACTATTGCCAAAAGTTTGAATCAACCCAGGAGCCCATCAACAGATGAATGGATAAACAAAATGTGGTACATACATACAATGGAATATTACTCAGCTGTAAGAAGGAGTAAAGTGCCAACACATGAATGAATCTGGAAGACCTTATGTTGAGTGAAGCAAGCCAGGCATTGAAGAATGAACAGTACATGACAAGACTGATATGAATTAAGTAAATTGAGCAGTCTCAGAGAACTATTGTTTGCAAGAGATGCTTACAAAATATAGAAAGAGAGAAGAAGGTTGTGAGCCAAGGCCCTTATGGACGTAATCTATGATAAGGTGAAAGAGTGTAGTTGCACATTGAAGGGATATGACTGGAGGGTAGTGATATTATTGGGTCGGGTGGTGCAGGGTTGATGGATGGGTAAATTGGAAAGGGTGGGTTAGAAGGTCCAGGGTATTGGGGGGAGGGTTGGTAGAGGGATCAGGTGAAATCTGGGGAATGTGGGTATGTGGTTGAAAGTACAAATTTGGGAATTCTCTTATGGTAATATGACAAGGAAGGGTTACTGGTTTAAGGTGCTGGATGGGGGGACATTCAGGACAGGGTGCATCTGGAACAGGCTTCTAGGGAGTGTGTGTGTGATCATTCTGTCATAATGTGTTGTATCAATAGTTGGAGACTCACATAATGAACGGGAAGGTGTTGGACTCCCATCCTCGGGAGGACCGATTTGTTCAGAATAGACAGGCGGGAGTCTCTTGAGAGCAAGGGCAGTTCCTAAAAGGGGAGACAAGCCAGTGTGTCAAGACCTCAGTCTTGTTGGATGTAACTATGAATCTTGTCATCCAACGAGTGAAGCCAGGGGGTCACCATGGGCCCCGGGGGAGAGGGGAAGGGAAGAAAAGAATAGATCAAACAGGGGGTAGTTAATGGGCAATAGAAATGTTCTCCATGATCTTACAGTAATGGACACAGGACATGGTAAATATCTAAATTTATAAAGGTGTACGGTCTAAATGTAAACCATAGTATAAGCCATTGACCTTGTTTAGTAGCTATGTCTCATTATTTGTATATCAGTTATAACAAAGGTACCATCAAAATATAAAAAGCTACTAATATGGGGGGGGAGCAAAGCAGCAGGATGTTGGGTATATGAAAGATTCCTCTATTCTCTGTGTGACTTTGTTGTGAGATAAATCTTATTTGAAAACAAAATGAAAAACAGTGAGACACTGGGGAATGAGTGGGTGAAGACGCCACGGTATGGACAGGATACCAGATATTGCAGTAATGAAAGGCAAAATGTTGGCAACAACTTTTTAAAAATATTTTTCATTTTTTTAATATCCTAATCTTTTAATTTAATTTTCTGTTTTAAAAAAAATTTTTATGCATTTTGTCTCATATTAAAAATTATCATTATTGTTTCATTTTCCTATTAATTGTATTCAGCTATTGTAATGGCTTCATTTTTGAAGAAGCTTTGGATCACAGAAGGGTTACAACTGGGGCAGGGGTGAATCATTGGTGTGGGGTGTCAGGGATGGGAGATCCATGTGAGGAAGTACACCTGAGCACACATATAAAGTATGTAAAAATGTTCAAATGTTCATGGAACATTGTCACAGTGGGTGGAGTCTCACACAATAACCAAGACAATACTGAATTCCCACCCTGGAGGGCTATGCCACATTCTCTAAGGGAGCAACAACAGTCCCCCAAGTGTAGGGGCAGTGACTGGCAAAGGAGGATGATCCACTGATGGACCCTTGATATTGATGACTAGGTTTATAAGCCTTTGCTCTTGAAATTGAAACTTAGCCTACTGTTATGGCTGCCTAAGGGTTGCCTCCTGAGAGCCTCCTTGTTATGCAAAGGTGGCCTCTTTCTATGCTAAACTCAGGATAGGACATGACTTCCAGTTATGAGCCTCCCTTGTGTCAAGGGATTGTTACCAAGCACCAACTATAAATGCAACTTGATGAAGACCTTGAATAAAAGGGGGAAAAGGTAAAGACCAATGAATTTATATGGCTAAGAGACTTCAAAGGGAGTCAGGAGGTCAACCCAGAGGTAACAATTACAAACATCTCAGCAGGATCTCATAGACTGCCAAAGTGGATACTATCCCAAATAGTGGGTTTCTGGATGGCTCTGGAGACATCCAGGTCCTATGGTCAGGGCAGATAGCTCTGGAATTTGGTGCCTTGCCAGGGGGCCATACTTTGGAGTTTGTGCTCCTGAGAGTGACAGAGTTGGACTCAATTATGTCCTCCCTGCACATGGCTCATCTGTCCCTTCTATTCAAAATTATACTTGGTGCTGCAGTTTTTAGGTGTATGTCCAGAGACTCGAGTCTTTGGCTGTCCCTGTGCCAGCTTGGCCCTGAGCCTCGGTGGAGTTGCAAAACCTACTCTACATCTCATTGGACTCACCCAGGACAACTTGCAGTGAGATTATGATGGACAATGGCCATACCAGGGAACAGAAGGAGTCTGCAGCTGCAGGCAGGATAGTCCCATCCATTTTCCCCACAGGATATAAGGCCCCTCTCAGTTGGAGATGGAGTTGATGTAACCATCCCAGAATCCTCAGGATTGGCGAATGAGCTATGGACTACAGTGGACTTACTGGTATTTTACTATAGACATATTGTGATTCTAGCAATGGGAGAAATTACAACATTGATCAGGAGCCAGTGGCCACTGGAGGCTCTCAGGGCAAGGAGAGGAAAAACAATTGTAATACTGGTGCTTTTTCAGGACTTGGGAATCATCCTGAGTGACATTGCAACAACAGATATAGGCCATGTTATATCATCACACAACATGCAGAACTGTGTGGGAGAGTGTGTAGACTACAATGTGAACTATGGTCCATGCTTAATGGCAAAGCCCCAGGATGCGTTTATCAATTGCAATTAATATGTTACACTAATGAAGGATGTTCATGTGGGAGGGTGTGGAAGGTATGGGGAGTGGGGCATATTGGAATCCCTATATCTTTTGTGTAACATTTATGTAATCTAAATATCTTTTTAAAAATAATAAAAAATAATAATTTTAAATAAATAAATAAATAAATAAATGGAGGTCTTGATATCCTTGGCTGCCATATGTAATTTATCAAAAGCTTGTACCTTTTTTCCTATTAATCTAATAAAAGTCTAATAAATCTCTTATTGTCCACTGCAGCCACACTATTTTAAACATTATCTCTTACTAGGATCCCTGAAATATCCTACTAAAGTTTTTCCTAATATTTATTGTGTTACTCTCCAATCAATATTTTTTAAATTTTTGTGAGTTTATGATTTATAATGAAATAAATTTTCTGTAAAAAAGAAAATATGTGAAGCTATTATTTTGGGCATAAGAACAGGCAATGCTGGACTGTGATCACTGAAAAGAACAAATAATCTCAGTCATTATTATCACTTCTGTATGCATGTGCTTTCTGAACTTCAGCACAGAAAATAGGAACTTACAAAAGCATGAAATTATCAGTGATCTGTGAAGACAAAGATCAGAATTTGGGGCCATTGACATGACTAGAATTTGAGGGGCAGGGTCCTGGATCAATGAGTGGTACAGCAAGGATTTTTAGAAATATGCCAGGACATCCATTGAGACTTTGAAATTTAAGCTGCACATCAATACAGAAATTCTCTACAGAGCCTGACAAATAACAATTGCATGGGAAAGTAAAACCAATTTTGAGAATCTCAGTATGAGATCAAAGATGTAACTCTAAGAAGTAACAATAGAGAAATTAAAAGCAAAAGAATGGATATTTTACAATTGATAATACAATCTGAAAAGTAATAATCCCCTTGAACTTTAAGAGAGAGTAATATAATTATACAACTGAAGACCAAGAGAGAAAATAAGGGGGAAAAAATGAGAAAATGAGATGAATCTCAATGATCTGTAAATCAATATCATTACCTAAATTATAAAAATTTTCACACCCAGAATGGACAATAGTTGACAATTTCAAAGAAATAATGGCACAAAGTTTCCAAACTTTTTTAAAAATATAAATTCAAGAGCCAGGAAGTTCAAAGTATCTGAAACACTATGAGTACAAAGAAAACCACACAAAGGCACATAATTAAATAAAAAAAAAAGATTAAATAAATATACCAAAAGAAGACAATGGATAGAAATGTTTAAATTACCTCAAAAATGATACCGTTAACTTAGAATTTTTTTATGAACCACAAATATCCTTTATATCAGAGGTGTTTTAAAAATTTTGTTCATACTAAAAAATTACTAAGGAAATCTGTGTCTGCTGACCCTCAGTACAAGAAATGTTGAAGATTTTCAGAGAGAGTGGAAATGATACAAAATTCAATGTCAGAGCTATTAAAACATGAATACAATAGAAGTGGTAATTATTTGGAGAAATATTAAGAATATTTCTATCTCTTAAATTCTTTTAAAACATTTAACTTAAGGAAAGTTAATATCATAGTGTTGGATTTATAGCAAAAAAAGGTAAAAATTCATGACAACAATATCAAAATGACATGAAATGAAAATATAATATTTTTACATGAAATATAAAGTGTCATACTATTACATTACGGTAGACAGTGATAAGTTATGTAAGCATGTTGTATAACAATACAAGCATTTAAAATGTAATAAATAGGTATAGATAAAAAGCCATGGAAGCGGATGTGGCTTAAGTGATTAGGCTCCCATCTACCATATAGGAAGTCCAGGGTTCAATTCCCAGGGCCTCCTGGTGAAAAGCGAGCTGACCTGTGTGGCAAGCTGACCCACATGAGATGGCCCATGTAGCAAGCTGGGCCATGTGGAGAGCTGGCCCACACAGACTGCTGACCCATGCAGGGTTGCTGGCCCTCATAGAGTGCTGGCCTGTGTGGAGAGCTGGTGCAGCAAGATGATGCAACAAAAAGAGACACAGAGGAGAGAAAAGAGAGGTACAGCAGACTGGAAAGCTGAGGTGCCACAAGAGATTGAGCACCTCTCTCCACTCCAGAAGATTTCAGGATCGGTTCCTAGTGCTGCCTAAAGAGAAGACAAGCAGACACAGAAGAACACACAGAGAGCAGACAGTGAGTGCAAAAACAACTGGGGTGGGGTGGGGGAGAAATAAATAAATCTTTTTTTATAAAAAAGCCAGTTGTGGAAAAAATGAGATATTAAAATTTTTCAATTAGAGGAGCTGATGTAGCTCAGTGGCTGAGCGCCTACTTCACATACACGACGTCCCAGGTTCAATCCCAAGAACATCGTAAAAAATTTTTTCAATTAATGTAAAAGAAACCAAGAAAGAAGGAAATCTTTTAAAACTACACTTGAAAATATGTGCATTAGAATATAGGTAAAGCTACTGGGTATATACCCAGAAGAACTGAGAGCAGTGACACGAACAGACATCTGCACACCGATGTTCATAGCAACATTATTCACCATTGTCAAAAGTTGGAAGCAACCCAGGTGTCCATCAACAGATGAATGGATAAACAAACTGTGGTCTATTCACACGATGGAATATTATGCAGCTGTAAGAAGAAATGAAGTCGTAA
>JAQZBX010078462.1:0-14118 GCA_029593785.1 Cabassous unicinctus
TAATAACTAAAGATGTTGAGCATTATTTCAGTATTTGTTATTCAATTGCATATATTCCTTGAAAAAATGTCTATTCAACTACTTTGCCCATTTTTAATTAGATTGTCTTTATGTTAAAGGGTAAGGGATATTTAAATATATATACATTCTGGGTTATTTGGTGCATCTCAGATATATGATTGGAAAGTATTTTTCCCTTTATGTAGGTTATCTTTTCACTTTCTTGATAGGGTTTCCTTTGATTAAAAAGTTTTTAATTTTTGTGAAATACAATTTATTTTTATTTCTAGTGATTTTAACATCATATCTAAGCAACAATTTCCACATGAAAAGTAATGAAGAATTACCCCCATTTTTACTTGTAAGAGTGGTATAGTTTTGCTCTTACGTTTACATCTCTAAATGACTTAATTATTTATAAATATTTTAAGGTAAGGATCAAAATTCTTGCTTTGCATGTTCATTTCCAGTTGTTCCACCACATGATGAAGACACTGTTCTTTCCTGAGTGCAAGACCTTGGTACCATGTATGTTGAAAATAAATTGATTTTATATATGTGTTTATTTCTGAAGTATCAATTCTATTTTATTATTTTAGATGTTTACCTTTATGCCAATATCACACTATTTTAATAAATATAGATTTGTATTATGTTTTGAAATACAGAATTGGATATCTTCTACTTTTGTTCTTTTTCAGTATAATTAAATCTATTAAAGTCTCTTTATAATTCCATGATTTCAAGGGTAAGCTTGTACATTTATTTTAAAAAGAACTAATCATCTTTATTGATACATATTAATAAAGCATAAATTCATCTGAAGTGTACAATGAGTGGTATTTGGTATAATCACATAGTTGTGCATTCATCACATCCATCATTATTAGAACATTTTCATTGAGAGGTGAATAATTTCCTTGTTTGTTTCTTTATTTTTTATTATTATTTATTTTTTAAATGGGCTATGAGATGATAAGCATTTATTGTCTCTCTAAATGTTTTGTGGGTAGAATTGCCACCTTAACTACATTAAATCTGCCATTCCATTAAATGGGATGTCTTTCCATTTATTTAGGTCCTCTTTAATTTCTTTCAGCAATATTTTATAGAAATCTTGCATATTTTGGTTAAATTTATTCATAACAATTTTATTTTTGATGCCTCTGAAAATTAATTTTTTCTTTATTTTCTTTTTGGATTCTTAAAATTTGTTTGCCTAAATACAACTGACTTATGCATGTTAATCTTTTACCCTGCAACTTTATTGCATTTATTTATTAGCTCTAATAGGGTATGTGTGTGCATGAGTGTAAATAGACATGTGTTTGTATGGCTGCTATAGGATTTTTCTACATGTAAGATCATGTCATCTCAGAATAGAGATAATTTTACTTCTGGTTCTAAGATACATTTTTATTAGAGAGTTGTGAAATTTCAAAACAATCATGAACCTGTGTGGAATTCCCATACAACAACCAGCCATCAACACACTATATTGTTGTGGAATATTTGTTACAAAATTTTGAGATGATGGCATGAGACTTTTACCACTAACTGTGGTTGGTAGTCTTCATTTTGTATATTTTTTCCATCTCCCCTGTTATGAATACAGTATATCTTTGAATTGATACAAGAATATTACAGTATTGTGTTAACAAAAGTCCATAGGTTACATTAATTGTATTTTTCCCATGCTTCTCCACATTCTTACCACCTTGCCATAGTGATGTACATTTGTTGTATTTCATGGAAGGACATTTCATAGAGTACTCTTAACCACAACTCTCATTCACCTCTGGGTTCACTATGTTATTCAGTCCCTAGATAATTCTAGAGCTTTCTTTCAATTAACATTTATATCCTGAGACCACCCATTTCAGCCTCAATCCCATTTATAGACCAGCTGCTAATTAGTTCTACTCACTATGTGTTACCATCAACTCCATTTCCACACATTTACAGTCAAGTTAATTAAAACTTCCACATACATTAAGCATCAGTACACTTTCTCAGCCCTCCTCTTTTCTCCTAATAACCTTTATTCTAGGTTTTAACTTCAAGCATTTATGCTTCATATATAATTCATATTAGTGAGACCATGCAATATTTGTCCTTTTGTCTCTGGCTTATTTCACTTACAATAAGGTCTTGAAGTTCATCCATGTTATCATATGTGTCCCAATTTCATTTTTTCTTAAAGGAGCATAGAATTCCGTTATGTCTATATACCACATTTTGTTCTCCATTCATTGGTTGATGGACATGTGGGTTACTTCCATTTTTTGGCAACTATGAACATTGTTGTGCTAATGTCTGTTTGCATCACAGTTTTCAGGTCTTCTGAATATATCCCTAGAAGAGGAATTGTTGGCTTATATGGCAAATACATATTTATCTTCCTGAGGAACTGCCAAACTGTCTTCCACAGAGGCTGCACCATTTTACAATCCCACCATAAATGAAGGAGTGCTCCTTTTTCTCCACATCCTCTCCAGCATGTTATCTGCTTTTTAATAACTGCCATTCTATGCTGTGTGAGATGATATCTCATTGTCATTTTGTTTTGTTTTTCCCTAATAGCTATTGATATTGAACAGTTTTCCATGTGCTTTTTGGCCATTTGTATTTCCTCTTTGGAGAAATGTCTATTTAAGTCTTTTGCCCATTTTTCAAATTTGATTGCTTGCCCTATTGTTTTTGAGTTGTATGATCTCTTTAAATAGAATGGAAATCAAACCCTTACTGGATATGTGGTTTCCAAATATTTTTTTCCCATTGAGTGGGCTGCCTTTTTATTTTCTTGACAAAGTCCTTTGAATCACAAAAGTGTTTTTAAGTTTGAGGAGGTCCCCTTTATCCCATTTTCTTTCATTACTCATGATTTCAGTGTAAAGTTAAAGAATCCACCTCCTATCACCAGGTCTCAAAGATCTTTTCCTACATTTTCTTGTAGGAGCTTTATGGTTCTATGTCTTATATTTAGGTCTTTGATCCATTTTGATTTAATTTTTGTATAAAATTTGAGTTAGGGATCCTCTTTCTTTCTTTTGGCTATGGATATCCAGTTCTCCCAGCACCATTTGTTGAATAGATTATTCTTCCCCTACTGGGTGGCTTTAACAGCCTTGTCAAAAATCATTTGACCATAGATGTGATTGTTTCTGAACCACCCATTTGGTGCCTTTGGTCTGTGTGTATATCTTCACACCTGTAACATGCTGTTGTTGTTTTTTACCACTGTAGCTGGGTAAGATGATTTAAGGCCAAAGTGAAATTCCTCCAACTTCACTTTTAATTTTTAAGATGTTTCTGGCTATTCAAGGCTACTTACCCTTCCAAATAAATTTGATAATTGTATTTTCTATTTGTTTACAAATACTGATGGAAATTTTATCAGGATTGCATTAAACCTGTATATCAACTTGGGTAAAATTGATAATAATAATTAGTCTTCCAATCCATAAGCATGAGATATTCTTCTAATTATTTTGGTCTTTTTTATTTCTTTTAGCAATGTATTGTAGTTTTCTGAATACAAGTGCTCTACATCACTGCTTAAGCTTATTTCTAAATATTTGATTCATTTAGATGCTATTCTAAATGGAATTTTTTTCCTGAATTCCTACACAGATTGTATATTATTAGTGTATAGAAACACCCCTGATTTTTGCATATTGATCTTGTACCATACCACTATACTGAAATAGTTTATTAGGTCTAGCACCTTTTTTGTAGATTTTTCAGGACTTCCTAGGTATAAGAACATATCATCTGCAAATAGTGAAAATTTTATTTCTTCCTTTCCAATTTATGACTTTTCTTTCTTTTTCTTCCCTGTTTGCTCCAACTAAAACATCTAGCACTATATTGAACAACAGTGGTGCCAAGACATCCTAATCTTGTTCTTGATCTCAGTGGGAAAGTTTTCACAATTTCACCATTGAGTACAATATTAGCTTTGGGATTTTCATATTTAGCCTTTATCATGTTGAATAAGTTTCCTTTAATTCCTATCTTTTGTAGTATTTTTATCAAGAAAGAATGCTTTCCTTTGTCAGATATCTTTCCTACATCAATTGAAAGGATCATGAGATTTTTCTAATCTGATTTATTAATGTGGTGTATTACACTGATTTTCTTGTGTTAGACCATACTTGCACGCCTATATAAAACCCATTTGATCATGAAGAGTAATTCTTTTAATTTGTTAATGAATTCAGTCAGCAGGTGTTTTGTTGAGAATTTTTACATCCATATTCATTAGGGAAATGGGTCTGTAATTTTCTTTTTGTAATATCATTATCTGGCTTTGGCATTAGGGTGATATTGCTTAATAGAATGAGTTCAGTAGTGTTCCTTCTTCAATTTTTTGGAAGAGCTTGAGTAAGATTGGTATTAAATACACTTTGAGTGTTTGGTAGAACTCACCTGTGAAACCATCTGGTGCTGTGCTTTTTATTTTGGGGAGTTTTTGATGATTCTATTACATTTCAATCTCTTTACTTGTGATTCATGTGTTTAGGTCTCTCATTTCTTTAAGGGTCACTGAAGTTTGTTTGTACATTCCTAGGAATTTTTCCATTTCATCTACATTGTCTAGTTTGTTGGCATACACTTGTTCACATTATACTCTTTTTAAACAAATCAATTTTATTGGTACATATTAATAAAGCATACTATTCATCCAAAGTATACAATCAATGGTATTTGGTATAATCTCATAACTCTGCATTTATCATTTCAATCATTATTAGAGCATTTTTATTATTTCAATAATAATAAACAGTTATTTCTGGCTATTCATGCAGAATTATTTATTTACTATGCTGTTTTACTGCAATATATTCACATACCATATGATATATCCAAACTGTATAATTAATGGCTTTTAGCATAATCACAATGTTGTGCATTCATCATTATAAAAAGATTTGCAGCAATTTCAATAATTCAAACAGGAAAACTCCACATCTCTTGGCATTCCTTTCCCAGTCCTACATAATCACAAATCTAATTTTTTCTTTATAAATTTATTTATATTTGCATTTTATATAAATGGAATCATACAATATGTTTCACAATATATTTAGTCATAGTAGCACAAGCATACAGTATTTGTCCTCCTGTCCTCTGGCTTGCTTCACTCAACATAAAGTTCTCCAGGTTCATCCATATTGTCATATGCTTTATGACCTCATTTCTTCCTACAGGTGCAAATATTCTGTCATTCACCACAGTATATAGCATTAATACACTACAGTTTGCTATTCCATTCATTGGTCAATGGACAACTTGATTATTTTCAACTTTTGGCAATCATGAATAATGTTGCTATGAACATTGTTGTGCAGATGTCTCTTCATGTTAATGATCTCAGTTCTTCTGGGTATATATCCAATAATGGTATTGCAGGGTCATGTAGCAATTCTATATTCCAATTCTGTTGGAATTGCCAAACAGGCAACCACAGTGCCTGTATCATTCTACATTCCCACCAACAGTGAATAAATTTTCCTATTTAGCAACATCCCCTCCAACACTTCTGTTGCAAATGTTTTGGGTGTAAGGTCCAAGAAACCACCACCTACCAAAATGTCTTTAAATGTTTCCCTACAGTTTCTTCTAGTAGTTTTATGGTCCTGGGCTTTTATATTTAGATCTTTGATCCATTTTGAGTTGATTCTTGTATAGGGAATGAGGTAGGGAACACTTTCAATCTTTTGGTTATGGGTATCCAGTTCTCCCAGCACCATTTTTTGAAGAGACTGGTTTGTCCTGTTAACATGGACTTTGTCAGATTGTCAAAAATCAGTTGGCCATAGAGGTGAGGGTTTATTTCTGGACTCTCAATTCTATTCCACTGAAAAATGTGTCTATCTTTATGCCAGTACCATACTGTTTTGACCACGGTACCTTTGTAATAGGTTTCAAGGTCAGGTAGTGAAATTCCTCCCATGTCATTCTTTCTTTTTAGAATGGTTTTTGCTACTTAGGTGCACCCTCCATCCAAATGAATTTGGTAATTGCCTTTTCTATTTCTGTAAGTAGGCTGTTGGAATTTTGATTGATATTGCATTGAATCTATCAATCTCTTTTGGGTAAGATTGTCATCTTCATAATATTTAGTCCTACAATCTATTTTCACATAATGTCTTTCCATTTGTTTAGGTCTTCATTGATTTCTTTTAGCAATTTTATTTTTAGTTTTCTGCATATTGATCCTATACTTTCTGGTTTAATTGATTCCTATGTATTTGAGTATTTTTGTTGCTATTATAAATGGAATTTCCCCCCTGATTTACCCCTCAGATTATTACAAGTGTATAAAAACATTACTAATTATTGCATGTTTATCATGTATCCTGCCATTTTGATGAACTCATTTATTAGCTCAAGTAGCTTTGTCAAAGGCATTTCAGAAGTTTCTAAATATAGGATCATGTCATCCACAAATAGTGAGAATTTTTCTTCCTCTTTCCTATTTGAATGCTTTTAACTTTTTCTTGACTAATTTCTCCTAGTACCATATTGAATAACAACAGTAACAGTGGCCATCCTGTCTTGTTCCCAATCTAAGAGGGACAGCTTTCAACCATTCCCCATTGAGTACAGTGTTGGCTGTGGGTTTTTCATATATGCTTTTTACCATATTGAGGAATTTTCCTTCTATTTCTATCTTGGAATTATTTTTATCAAGAAAGGATGCTGGATTTTGTCAAATGCCTTTTCTGCATTGTTTGAAATGATCATGAATTTATTTCCTTTAATTTGTTAATGTGGTGTGTTATTTAGATTGATTGTCTTATGTTGAAGCAGCATTGCATACCAGGAGTAATTCCCACTGGGTCATGATGTACAAGTCTTTTGATATGCTGTTGGATTCAATTTACAAGTATTTGTTTAGAATTTTTTAGCAACTATGTTCATTAGAAATTTTTTTTTTGTAATTTTCTTTTCTTGTAGTGTCTTTATCTAGCTTTGGAATTAGGGTGATGTTGGCTTCATAAAACGTGTTGAGTAATTTTCCATCTTCTTCAATTTCTTGGATGAATTTAAACAGGACTGGTGTTAATTCTTTTCAAAATGCTTGGTAGAATTCACCTGTCAACCCATCTTGTCCTGGACTTTTCTTTGTTGAGAGATTTTTGATGATGGATTTAATATTTAAATGCAATTGGTTTGTTAAGTTCTTGCATTTCTTGCAGTGTCAGTGTAAATTATTTGTGCATTTTCAGGAATTTGTCCATTTCATCTAGCTTGTCCTGTTTGTTGGCATAGAGTTTCTCATAATATTCTCCTGTGATCCTTTTTATTTCAGTTGTAACTTCCACCCTTTCATTTCTGGTTGTATTTATTTGAATCTCTCTTTTTTCTTTGTTAGTCTAGATAGGGGCTTGTCAATTTTATTGATCTTCTCAAAGAGCCAGCTTTTGCTTTTATTGATTTTCTCTATTGTTTTTTAGTTCTCATTTTCATTGTTCTCTGCTCTAACCTTTATTATTTCTTTCCTTCTGTTTACTTTTGGATTGGTTAGCTGTTTTCTAATTTTTCCCATTATTCAGTTAGATCATTGATTTTAGCTCTTTATAATTTAATGTAGGTGTTTAGTGCTATACATTTCCCTTTCAAGACTGCTTTTGCTGTATCCCATAAATTTTGATAATTTGTGGTCTTGTTTTCATTTTTCTCTACATGTTTACTTATTTCACTTGCAATTTCTTCTTTGACCCCCTGATTATTTAGGAGTGTGTTCTTTAGCCTCCACACTTTTGTGAATTTACCTCTTTTCTTAATATTGATTTCCAATTTCATTCCAATATGATCTGAGAAGTTACTTTATAAAATTTAAATCTTTTTATATTTATTGAGAGCTGCATTGTGTCCATGTCTTCTATCCTGGAGAAAGATCTATAGGCACTTGAGAAGAATATATAACTTACTGAATTTTGGTGCAATGTTCTTTTGTATGTCTTTTAGGTCTAAGTAATTATCATATAGTTCAAGTTCTCTCTTTGCTTGTTGATATTCTTTCTAGCTGTTCTGTCTAGTTATGTGTGTGTTGTGTTGAAGTCTCCAATGATTATTGTAGAGATGTCTATTTCTCCCTTCAATTTTGTCAGAGTTTTCTCCATGTATTTTGGTGTACTCTGATTAGGTGCAATAGATATTTATGACTATTATATCTTCCTGATGGATTGTCCCTTTTATTAATATATAATGGCCTTCTGTATCTCTCATAACTCTTGTGATAAAAGTCTGTTTTTGTCTGATATTAGTATAGCTACCCCTCCTCTTTTTTGGTTACTATTTGTGTAGAGTGTGATTTTCCAACCTTTCACTTTTAGCTGGTTTGTAAGGTGATTGTCTTAGGGAGAATATGTTTGGCTCATATTTTTATCCATTCTG
This sequence comes from Cabassous unicinctus, assembly GCA_029593785.1. Classification (NCBI taxonomy): domain Eukaryota; kingdom Metazoa; phylum Chordata; class Mammalia; order Cingulata; family Chlamyphoridae; genus Cabassous; species Cabassous unicinctus. Next base: position 8,410 of record JAQZBX010078462.1, read on the forward strand.
TCAGCCTATATCTTTTGATTGGGGAGGTTAATCCAGTCACATTCAATGATATTACTGTAAATGCATTATTTTTTGGAAAAAATATATTTTATAAACTATTACTCAGATATTTTTAGCAAATCATTTTATTGATACATATTAATAAAACATACCATTCATCCAATTTGTTTATTTGTTTATTATTCTAAGAAAAAAAATGCTCTAATCATGATTGAAGTGATGAATGCACAACTATGTAGTAATACCAAAAACCATTGTGTGTAAAGCCATTATTTTCTTCCATCATTTTATTCTTTGGTTTTCATTTGCTGTATCTTGTTTTCATCTGTTATTTTAATCTTTTGTTTTTCTCTTGTCCTATTCTTTCTTCTATACACTCCTCAAAGCCTCTCCAGTCTTTTTCTTTCAGGCTCTAAGGCTTCCTTCACTATTTCCTGCAAAGATGGGTTCTTTTTTTTTGAACTCTCTTTGTTTGAGAATATTTTATACTCACCTTCATATTTGAAGGAGAATTTTTCTTTGTACAAAATTCTCAGTTGGAGGTTTTTCTCTTTCAGTCTCCTAATTTTATCATACCACTGTCATCTCACCTCCATCATTTCTGGTAAGAAATGTGCATCAAGTCTTACTGATGCCCCTTGTATGTGATGGTTTACTTCTCCCTTGATGTTCTCAGGATTTTCTCTTTATCTTTGATATTTGACATTCTGAATAGTATTTGTCTTAGAATAGGCCTACTTGGATATTTTCTGATTGGGGTATACTACGCTCCTTGCACATGTAAGTTCATTTCTTTTTTGAGAGTTGGGAAATTTTCAGCTATTATTTCCTCAAATAGTTTTTCTACCCCTTTTTCCTTCTCTTCCAATTCTGGAACTCCCATTACACATATGTTGTTGCATTTCATGTTGTCATTCAACTCCCTGAGTCCCTTCACTTTTTCCCATTCTTTCCTCTCTCTGTTCTTTCCTTTCTTCAGTCTCAGCTGTTCTGTCTTCAGTAGCACTTATTCATTCTTCTATCTGTTGTATGCTTCTAATATGATTTATTTTATTTTATTTATTATTTTTTAAGGATACTTAGATTATACAAAGGTCACATAAAAAATATAGGGCATTCCCATATGCCCCACTCCCCATACCAAATGTTAATTTTCCCACATTAACAACATCCTTCATTAGTGTGGTTCATTCATTGCAATTGATGAAAATATTTTGAAGCATTGCCACTAAGCATGGATTAAAGTTTACATTGCAGTTTACACTCTCTCCCACCCAATTCTCTAGGTTATGACAAGATTTATAATGGCCTGTATCTGTCATTGCAAGGTCATTTAGGACAATTCCCATGTCTCAAAAATGGCCCCATATTACTCCTGTTTTTCCCTCTCCTTGCCCTCAGATCCTCTAGTGGCCAGTGCCTCCACATCAGTGATAGGATTTCTTCCATTGCTAGAATTACAATAAGTCTATAGTAGAATACCAGTAAGTCTACTTTTGTCCATAGTTCATTCCCCAATCCTGAGGATTCTGGTATGGTGATGTCCTCTCCACCTCTAATTGAGAGGGGGCTGTGATCCCATAGGGCAGATGGATGGAACTCTCTTGCTTGCAGTTGCAGATACTCTCAGGTCCTTGGTATGGTAGTTGTCCATCATCACCTCCATGTTAGTTGTCTGGGGTGAGACCAATGTACAGGAGAGTAGGTGTTCAAAGTCTGATGAGATTCAGGGCCCAGGTAGCACATGAACAGCCCAAAGATTTCAGTCTCTTGGACATACACCTACCAACTCTAATACTAATTATAGGTTCAAATAGAAGGACAGAAGTGCCCTGTGTACTTAAACCACAACTGACTCCAACTCTGTCACACTGGGAAGCATAAATTCCAAAGTAGGGTCCACTGGCAAGGCACCAAACTCCTGAGCTATCTGCCCTGCCTATAGTGTCTGGATTGCTCCAGAGCCTTCAGGAGCCCTGCTATTTGGCATAATATCTACTTTGGCAGTCAAAAAGATCCTACTGAGATATGCATAAGTGTAAACTCTGGAATAACCTCCTGACTCACTTTGAAGTCTCTTAGTCCTATAAACTCATTTGTTTTTACCATTTCCACCCTTTGGTCAAGACCTTTTTGCAGTTGCATTGCTAGTTGGGATATGTTAGTAATCCCTTGGTGCCAGGGAGTCTCATCCCTGGGAGTCATGTCCCACACCAAGGGGAAGGTAATGCATTTATATGCTGAGTTTGCCTTAGAGAGAGGCCACATTTGAGTAACAAGGAGGTTCTCAGGAGATAACTCTTAGGTACCCTATAATACTAGGCTAAGTTGCAATTTCAAAACTAAAGGTTCTTAAAAACAATCATCAATATCAAGGGCCCATCAATGGACCATCCTTCTTCACTAGTCACTGCCCCCGTTCTCAGGGCATTCTTGCTGTTCCATTAGAGAATGTTTCAGAACTCCCAAGGATTGAAATTTGATATTCTTTTGGTTATTGTGTGAAACTCCACCCAAAGCTACAATGCCCCATGAACACTTGAATACATTTATGAGCCTTATAGGTATGCCCTAGGTTAATTTCCTCCTGTGTATCCACCATTATTTACACCCCACACCAATGATACTCTCCTGTCATAGTTGTAACCATTCTCTGATGCAAAACTTCTTAAATATACCATCCGCATGTAAAATCTTATTTATAGGGGAAAGTGGAAAAGTGGGAGGATGTTGGATAAATGGGAATACCCTCTATTTTGAACATCTTTTCATGTGCTTTTTATGAATTGCTATTTCTTCTATGGAGAAGTGTCTATTCACCCTAAACCAGTAACCCTCCTCAACCATATTTGCTGAAGATATTACACTACTTCCTTTAAAACTTGGATGACTTTTATATCTTTTTCTTGTCTAAGTGCTCAACCAAGTATTTCTAACACAATGTTAAATAAGAGCAGGGAAAGTGGGCATCCTTGTCTTATATGTGAACTTAAAGGGAAAGCTTTTGGAATTTCATTATTGAATACTATGTTACTTGTTGGTTTTTCAAACATATTTTTTATCATGTTGAGGAAGTTTCCTTCCATTTATATATTTTGAAGTGGTTTTATCAAGAAATGGTGCCATATTTTGTCAAAAGCTTTTCTGCATCTATAGAGATGATCATGTTTTATTTCTTTCAATCTGTTTATGTGGTGTATTATATTGATTTTTTTATATTCGACCATTGCTGCTTACCAGGGATGAAACCCATTTGTACATGGTGTATAATTCCTTTGATGTGTTTCTGAATATGATTAGCAAGTATTTTGCTGAGGATTTTAGCATCTAGATTCATTTGAGGATTTGGCCTATAGTTTTTCTTTCTTGTGGCATCTTTGTTTGACTTTGGTATTAAGGTGATGCTGGCATCATAGAATGACTTAGGCAATATTCCCTCAACTTCTATATTTTGGAAGAGTTGAAGCAGGAATGGTTTTAGTTCTTTCCAGAATACTTGGCAGAATTTACCTGTGAAGCCATCTTGTCCTGAACTCTTCTTATTTGGGAGGTTTTTGATGACTGATTCTATCTCTCTCTTTGTGATTGGTCTCTTGGGTTCAGTATTTTCTTCTTCCATCAATGTAGGCTGCTTGTTTGTTTTTAGGAATTTGTTCATTTCCTCTAAATTATCTATTTTGTTGGCATATAATTTCTCAAAGTATCTTCATATGATACTCTATTTTTGTGGGGTCAGTGGTGATATAGCCTTCCTCATCTCTTATTTTATTGATTTGCATCTTCTTTCTTTTGTCCTTTGTTAGTCTAGCTAAGGGTTTGTCAATTTTATTAAACTTCTCAAGGAATCAGCTTTGACTTTTTCTATTTTTCTAGTGCATTCTTATTTTCAATTTCATTTAGTACTGCTTTAATGTTTATTATTGCCTCTTTCTACTTGCTTTGTGGTTAGTTTGTTGTTCTTTTTCTAATTCTTCCAGATGTGCTGTTCAGTCTTTATATTTGCTATTTCTTCTTTTTTAATTTAGGCATTTATGGCTATGAATTTCCCTTTCAGCCCTGCTTTTGCTGCATCTTGTAGGTTTTGATATTTTTTGTTGTCATTTTCATTTGATTCAAGATAGTTTTTTATTTCTTTTGCAATTTCCTCCTTGACCCACTGATTGTCTAAAGAGTAGGTTAACTTCCATATCTTTGTGCCTAATCTTTTTTTCTGCCCCTTACTGATATCCAGCTTCATCCCCTTGTAGTCAGAGAAATTACTTTGTATAATTTCAATCTTTCTGAATTTATTGGGAGTTGTTCTGTGGCCTAGCATGCAGTCTATCCTGGAGAATGATCCATGTGTACTTCAGAAGGCTGTATATACTGCTGAATTTGGGTGTAGTTTATTTTTATGGCTAATAGGTCCAGATTCTCTAATGTATTATTCAAGGTCTCTGTTTCTTTATTGATCTTCTGTCAAGATGTTCTGTCTAATGGTGATAATGGTGTATTAAAGTCCCCCACTATAATTGTAGAGATATCCATTTCTCCACTTAGATTTTCCTGTGTTTGCCTCAGGTATTTTGAAGTGACCTGATTAGGTACATAAATGTTTATGATTGTTCTTTTTTCTTGGGAGATTACCACTTTTATTAATATATAGTATCCTTCTTTGTCTCTTACAATGTTTTTTCACTTAAAGTCCATTTTGTCTGATATGAGTAGAGCTACTCCAGCTCCTTTTTTGACTGTTTTCATGTAAAATTGTTTTCCAACCTTTCACTTTTAGCCTCCTTGCATCCTTGGGTCTAAGGTAAGTTTCTGGTAGATTGCATATAGATGATCATATTTCCTTTTTCATTCTGCCATTCAGTGTCTCTTGATTGGAGAGTTTAATCCTTTAGCATTCAATGTTATTTCTATCAAGGAATTACTTACATTAGCCATATTTTCTTTAGGTTTATATGTGCCATATATTGTTTTTATTTATTTATTTTACCTTTCTAGTTGTTCTTACACTCTCCTCCAACTCTCTCCTGATTTTTCCTTTCAGCCTGCAGAATTCCCTTTATTATTTCTTGAAACTCAGGTTTCTTATTGACATACTCTCTTAATTTCTGTTTGCCTGTGAATTCTTTGAGCTCTACATCATTTTTGAATGTCAGCTTTACTGGATAGAGAATTCTTGGCTAGAAGTTTTTTTCTTTTAGCACCTTCACTATGTCATACCACTGCTTTCTTGTCTCCATGATTTCATATGAGAAATCAGCATTTAATCTTATCGAGGTTCCCATGTATATGGTGGATCTCTTTTCTCTTGCTACTCTCAGTATTCTCTCTTTGTCTTGCACATTGGGCAATTTGATAAGTATATGTCTAGGAGTAGGTGTGTTAGTGTTTACACTGTTTGAGGTGTCTGCGCTTCCTGGACTAGTACATCAACGTCGCTCAATAGATTTGGGAATTTTTCAGCCATTATTTCCTCCAATACTCCTGCCCCCTTTCCCTCTCTTCTCATTCTGTGATGCCTATAATACATATGCTTATGCATTTCATGTTGTCATTCAAATTCCTAAGACCCTGTTGGATTTTCTCTATCTTTTATCTATTTGTTCTATCTGTCTGATTTCAGCTGTACTTGTCTTCTGCATCACTGATTCTTTCCTCTGCATATTCAAATCTGCTGCTATGTGCTTCCTGTGTATTTTTGATTTTTTGCATTGTTCC
>JAQZBX010078463.1:0-14120 GCA_029593785.1 Cabassous unicinctus
GGCAGTCCCAGCTCTGGCCTGGAGACTTTGAGGATGGCGGGCGTGCGGGCGGTCGCTTCGCAGGGCCCAAGCGAGGACTCAGGGCGGAGGAGGCCACCGCTCCCCTTAGGGGCCGCGGGGGTCGGGCCCAAGACCAGGTGGAGGCCAGGCCAGGAGACTCGTGCTGACAGGCAGCGGGCAGGTGCAGGCCCCCGCTGGGGCCCAGCCCATCGCCAGCGGAGGACCAGAGGAGCCTGCACTTGGAGGTTCACTGGAGGAACCGCCCCCTCCCCCCGTGGCCTCTGGCACATCTAGGTCTTTAATGAGCTTTTTCGCCCCTTTAATGTAAGCATTTAGGACTATAAATTTCCCTCTCATCACTGCCTTTGCTCCATCCCATAGGTTTTGATATGTTGTGATCTTGTTTTCATTCATCTTGAGAAAATTACTAATTTTCCTTGTGATTTCTTCTTTGACCCAGTGATGGTTTGAGTGTGTTTTTTAACCACCACATATTTGTGAATTTTCCAGTTCTCCACCTGTTTTTGATTGTCAGCCTCATTCCCTTATGGTCAGAGATTATGCTATATAATTCCAATCTTTCTTGATTTACTGAGACTTGTTTTGTCACCTAATATGTGGTCTTTCCAGGATAATGATCCATGCATACCTGAGAAGAATATATATCCTGTTTTTCGGGGGAGCAATGTTCTATATATGTCTGTTAGGTCTAGTTCATTTATAAAATTTTTCTAGTCCTTTGTTTCCTCATTGATCCTCTAAATGTTCTAAATGTTCTGTCTATTGATGAGTCTGGTGTATTGAAGTCTTCAAAAATTTTTGTAGATATGACTATTTCTCCCTTCAGTTTTTCAATCTACAGGACAAGAAGAGGACCTTTACTAGGGCAATGAGTCTAGTCATAGCTTCAGTCTGTTAAATTTCTCATTAGTTTGGGTCAAATTAATCCTAAGTGAAGCAATTTTTTATTCAGAATATCATTTGGTGGCCTTTGCATACCAATAAAAAATGCTGCCTATTGGTTCTGAGAAATCCTGTTACCTTTATATGCGGAGGTGGCTCCCAAATGAACAATTTTGTTAAGGTCAAACATTCCCCAAAGTGGCCAGGAAAACCCAATTCATCTTGGATGAAGTTATGTCATTTAAAAAGACAGTTTCAACATTGCATTGAAATAAGAGTACATAAAGAACAAAGAATTTTTCCTGGAGGAAGGGAAGAGCATCCCAGAGAGCTAGCAATATTCTGTCAAAATATATCACACATCCACATCTTGTCTCAGGCCCCAGTACTGACAGGTGGCCAATGCCAAGTGAAATTCTGACCATCTGTGTTCCAGCAGGTGGAAGAATAGAGAAAGCTGTCCTGGATCAAAGCTAAGCTTTAACTATATAATCATGACAGAATGAGAACCATGTCGTATTATTTTAGTGATGCAAGCAAAGTTTTTCCAAGTGAATGCTGGTATATATTCAGAAACTGCCAGAAATTTTGCTAGTGGATCACAAGGAAAATAATGGTTGGTGCCACTCCCATTTCTACTCTATGGTCTTAGGTCTGTGAATCCCAGCTATGGGAAATATAACACCTTGGAGTACACACTGATTTAGAGGATATACAGTCCTTGAAGAACTTTTATCCATCCCTATAAGGCATTGCTCCACTGTTGACATTGTGATTGAGCCTTCAAAAGGCCATCCATGGTTCTGTCTGTTTCAGGATATGGCTTACATGTTAAGGCCAGCTAATCCCATGAACATGGACCTACGACCTGCATTTCCTTTGCTGTAAAGTGATTTCCTTTAGCCGAAGCAATTTTTGTGGACTGCCATAATGGTGGTTAAGGCATTCTAAAGGGTACGTAGAAGGTAGTTTTCAAAATAATATTGTGTGTAAAGAAGGCAAATCAGGAACCAGAGTAAGATTACTTTCCAGTAAAAACAAAATCCTGCCCCTTCAATGATGAAAGTGGTCCAATATACTCAACCTGACATGAGGTAATGGTGTGAACACGTTGGAGAATGGAGACATACCAGGGTCTTAGTGTTGGTCTCTGCTGCTGGCATACTGGATACCCAGTGGTGGCACTGCTCAGGTTGGCCTTGGTAAGTGGAAATCCATGACACTGAGACTGTGCATAACCTGTATCCAAAACACCATGTACACTTTGGTACTGAGCCCTTTGGGCAATGTCTGGGAAGAAGGATGTATGGTATTAACAGTATAGGTCTTCCTATCAATTTGATTATAAAATCGTTCCCTGATAAAGAAAACCAAGGTGAGCATTTACATCGGACACAAATACGTTCTGTTTTTTCACCCATTCAGTAAGTTCTATCTACACATCTGTCCCCAAGAACAGTTAGTCTCCAATATTCCATGTTCCTTTTAAACCCTGACAAATCAGCCAGAATACAGGTCACAACTCATGAATTTGTATAGCAATGCCTATCTGGAGATTTCTCCTTCCAGGCAATATAAATTACCAGGTACTCTATCTTAGGTTCTAGACTATGTGAGGATTTTCTTCCACAACTCTACTTTATTAATATACCAGAAAAGGATGCAATACTACACCTGTCCATTTGGGTAGTATATCTACATTGTGTAAAGCACTCTGTAAACACGGCCCAAGTTTTCAATTCCTATAAGGAACTCCCTAAGAAGCCAAAGCTCTGGGATGGGTGAGAAAAGGTAAGGTGGAAGGAATGGAGGCCATGGGTATTTGAATCAATTTTTGAGTAACTTAACTGTGCCTTCACAACCTAATAGAGCCTGATCTCTTATAAGCCACTTCCATTTGGTTGTGGAGTGCTGCAGCACATGCCCAACTTAATGGCTTAGTGAGTCAGCTATTCCTGATGAGTAACTCATTGTCATAGTGTTAGGTGGCCCATGAGTAAGTAATCAGTCTCCACTATGGTCCACTAAAAGGTTAAAAGATTTTTCTCAAAAAGAGAGCAATTATCTGCAAAGGATGGCAAGCTTTGCCTTCAAATCTCATTTAGAACCCTGACAAAGTCTCCAAACAGCATCCCTTTTGCCACATACTCTTCAAGCACCATTGAATATGCTGGATCAGTAGGGCCCTAGTGGCAAAATAGCTGGTTTGTTAGTCTAGAATTGTTGCAGAGACTCCTCATAGTCCAATGCCCACTCAAAACTAGCAGCTTTTTTCATTACTCAATAAATGTGTCAGAGTGGCACATTCAAATGAGAAATATGTTGGTTCCAAGCTGCTTACAGGAATACTTATTATTCTGATGCTTTTCATGTTGTATGACATGGCAGATGTAACAGATTATCCTTCAATGAGAATATGATTTCATGACTTTGGCTTCTCTACTGGTTGCCTACAAATTTTATTAATATGGAAGCTACATGAATTTTTGTTGAAATTATTACACATCTACTGACATGCAAATGTCTTACCAATAAGTCTAGAGCAGTTGTGCTCTTGCTCAATAAGTCTAGTCAGCATAATTACTATTTAATGGTGAGGAGTTGTGAGTTTTGAAACACAATTTGAATAATATACCAGCAGATTACATTATAACATAAGGTGAAGATTTGCTATACCCCTGAGGAATGACAGTGAAGGTATTTTGCTGGCCTTGTCAGCTGAAAACAACCCAACAAATATTGGGAAAAAAGTATTTGCCAAATCAATCAATAGCTTCATACCATTTATCTATGGAATGTTTAAAATTTTCAAGCTCTGTTACATATCTGAACAGTACCTGCAATTAGAGTAATCACTTGATTTAGTTTATGATAATACACTGTCACCCTCGGAGATCCCTCTATTTTCTGCACAGGCCAAATAAGAGTGTTGAATACTAATGTGATGGAATCATCACCCCTGCATCTTTCAAACTTTTTGGTGGCGCTAATCTTCACCATATATGTGTGCAAATATTTTCAAACCCTCTATTCAGTTCCATTATTCAAGATATCTAAATTTTCAATAATACCACACTCTCTTGATTATCTTAGCGTATTATAAAATCTAAAATCAGACTTGGGAGTTCTCTAACTTTGTACTTTTTTCCCCAGAATTCTTTTAATTATCTTACACCTTTGTTTTTGCATATAGATTGTAAAATCAGCTCATCTATTTCTGCAAAAAAAAAAAAGTATTACTTAAATTTGAATTGTTTTGCATTGAATCAATACATCAATTTAGGATTGCTTTTAATTATTAAATCAATTATTTCCAAATGGCAACCTACAAATATCATATTTCTTTATTTCTTCTGTTTATTCAGATTCCATGACCGACATTACCTATCCAGTGTCATAATTCCTTTGTGCGAGAGCAAGGCATCCATGTATTGTTTTAAAAAGTTATTCTAATTATTTCTCATTTAAATAACCAGGTACTATCCCTTAGATTAGTATACAAGATTCCAAGGCAAGGAAAGAGCATATAAAACTCAAAACCTGTGACATTTACTTCTACCAAACTTCTAAATATCCATTCACATAGCATATTACAGTTACCTGCCTATTTCCCCAACTCTCAGGTTAATAATTTTTATCCATAAATTTATCCTTTCTGTGAGATTCTCAATGAGCTTAAGTTTTTTCTCATGCTACTTTGAATTGTGGCAGTTTAAAAATTAAATAAGAACCATAATAATATTATTAAATACTTAAAATTTTTCATGGTTTATGCCTTCATATTATTTTATTACCTACATATTCATTGAATATTTGAGGAATTATAAAAGTTATCTTTTCAGCAAGAGGTAACTGAATTTCAGGGGATTTAAGATATTAACCTAAAGCCACATAGCTAATACATATCACACCTAGGGCTATGTACTAGAAAATAATTATTACATTCCTTTTCCAATTCGATACCATGTTATTTTTCCACTGAGGGATCTTTTTTTTTTTTTTTTTTTTTTTGAGTCAAAGTGCTCCAGTAGATTTTATCATGCAGTTTGTTGTTCCAGAAACTTACACTTGAATTTTATGGGGAAAAAATCTCATGTGTTCCTCTTCTGTTGCAGAAGAAAGATATTGTGTTTTCTCCATGGGTATTTCCTGTGGAATAGATGAAAATATTAATAAACTGGCATACATATTCAAATGCATAATATTCACAGTACATTTTAATTAAGTGACCAGTTGCATTCCAGAGGTAAGAAGAAAAGATCTTCATCAGGTACACAATGTTTTAAAAGCTATTACCCTCAATCTCAAACTAGAGTATGAGTTTGACGATTTCATTTGAGAAAGGCCTTTGTACTTTACTCAGAGTTGTATTACAGGTGTGTCACATGCCTTCTAGGGAACTTAGGTGGGAAAATAGGAAGGTCTTTCAACATACTTAGGAAAGTAAAGTTGCAACACAGAAATTTGCTTTAATTATTTTGATGATAAAATAGGGGCAATAGAAATAATGGATTATATTTAAATATTAGGGAAATTACTTTTTAAATTTTATTTTTAGAGAAGTTTTAAATTTACAGTTACAGAAAAATTACTCCAGAAGTGTAAGAATTCCCATATAACCTTCCACACACCCACAAATACTTTTCCCTATTATTGACTACTGAAATTAGTGTGGTACATCTTTTAGAGTTGATGAACCAATATTAAAGCATCGCTACTAACCAAAGAGTATAGTTTACATTATAGTTTACATTTTTGCTGTACAGATCCATAGGCCTTGGCAAATGCTTAATATCATGTGTTTGTCATTGTAGTATTAAAAAGAATTATCTCATCACCTCAAATATGCCCTGTTCTACCCATTCATTACCCTATCCCTTCTGAACCCCGGGCATCCAATATGTTTATATCAGTATTACATGTTCTTCCAGCAACACAATATAACAACAACAAAAAAATAACACACACCCCCAACAATTGTTCAATCCCCAATTCCTAGGGACCTAGTAAGATGTCTGTTGCAATAGCCCCAGGCTTAAGGGACTCAGATACCACGGGATAGATTAAAGGAAATATTTTGTCCACAGCTGCAAACACTCCCCATTTTGGGGGATGGGTCTGTCCTTCATCATCGTTTTGTTGGTTGTCTAGGACAAGCACAAAGACCTGGAGAGTAGGAGTTGCCCATTATTCTGTGGGGATTGAGGGTTCAACTCACACCCAATCAGTCTGAAGATTTATGTCTATGAGATATGTACTTAACAGGTACATTCAGTATTATAGGTTCATATAAAGAATAAAAGAATCATGGTTAGGGGAAATATAAGTGGGTATAACTATGTTATATCGGGGAGATAGATTATCATATATTCCCAGATAGCGTCCGCTGAAGGGGTCTTGAATTCATGAGACTGCTTGCCTTGCCTTTGCTGTCCAGATGTCCTTAGAGCCCTCAGGAGCCCTCTTATTTGACACTTTATTTACTGTGGCAGTTAGTGAAGTCTTTTTGGGACCTGCATAGCATAACCTCCAGAATGATCTCTCAACACACTTTGAAATATCTTAGCCATAAAAACTCTTTATTTACTGTTTGCCATTTTGGTCAAGGTCTTTTTTCAAATTCATTGCTGATCCATGATCAGTAATAATTCCTCAGTTCCATGGAGGCTCAAATGCAGGGGTCATGTCCCATATTGGGGGGAAGGTGGTAAGTTTATTATTAGAATTTGGTTTTGAGAGGGGCCACAATTGATTAACAAAGACTTGCTCAGGAGTTACCTATTTGGCATTAATTATATTTAAGCTATGTTTCATTTTTTTCAGGAATAAGATTCATACATACAATTATTAAGATTGAGGACGTGGCATATAGGCTTGTTTTCTTTATGTAAGCATGACATATATTTGAGAGATTTTTGCCATTTTATTTGAGAAAATAGCAGGGCTTCAACAGAATAGAAGTGTAATATTTTGTTAGCTGCTCTGTAGCCTCTATCTATTGAGAACACATACCTGTGAAAATATGAATGCATTCGTATCCCATAGAATCATGTTTTAGGTTCATTTTCTCCCATATGTCAAACAACTATCAATACCCTTTGCTAAAAATGTTCATTTAAAATAGATCCTGTAAAAACATTCTTATATTTATATTCTTAACTACAATCTTCGGTCACGCCAGAATTCACTTAGTCTTAAAGTTGACCATTTTATCCTCTAACTTTGCTTCTATCCTTATGTACAGACCCAAACTTCCACATTCAACCACATACATGCTCACACTTCAGCATAATTAATTATACTCACATTGATGTGCATCATCATCTCCATTTGTTCCCAAACTACTATAATCAACCAAATTATAATGCACAGATTGAGAATCAGCTTACCATTTCTGAACATCTCCTATCTTCTAGCAACCTATCTCCAAACTCTACTTCCATGAGTCTTCTCACACTCATTATTTCATATCAATGAGATCATGCATTATTTCCACTTTTGTGCTAGCTAATTACACTTAATATAAGGTTCTTAAGGTTCATTCTTGTTATCTAATGCGTCAAAATTTTTTCCTTCTTGCAGCTGAATAATATTCCATTGTATGTATGTACCACGTTTCATTTTTCCATTCACCTATTGATGAAGACCTTGGTTGCTTCCACCTTTTGGCAAATGTGAATAATGCTGCTATGAACACTGGCATGCTTATATTTGTTTTTGCCACGGATCTCAATTCTATTGAGTACACACCAGATCTGGAATAGCTGGATCATATAGGAATTCTATTCTTAGATTTCTGAGGAACTGCCAAAAAAGTCCTTCAAAGTTCCTGAACACCACTTTAGCACCAACAGTCAATGTGTATTCTTATTTTTTCATTTTCTCTCCAACACTTGTAGTTTTCTGATTTAAAAAAAAAATTGCAGCCAGTCTATTAGGTGTGAAATGGGTGGAACAGGGCATATTTGGGGCAGGAAAATTCTTCTGTTTAATACTGAAATATCAGACACATGACATTAAACTTTTGTCAAGAACTATGTGTCTGTAAAACACTAAGCGTAAGCCATAATGTAAACTCTAGACTTTAGTTAACAGGAAAGATTAAATATTGGTTCATCAATTGTAACAAATGTACCACACTAATCTTAGACGTCAATAATAGGAGAAACTATGTGTGTGGGGGGAGGCGATGTAAAGAGTTATATGGAAATGCCCTATACTTTAGATAAAAACTTTCTGTAAATGTGAATCTAAAACTTCTCCAAAATTAAGTTGAAAAAAAGGTCTCATTTTTAGTTAGTAGTGTTTGCATATTTTAGGTTGTTTCTAAATAAAGCATTTATTTGTCCTCCAATGGAACATTTAACATATATAGATAAATTGAGCTACGTATATACCTATGATTATGTTCAAACTGATTCTTAGTAAAACTTCATTGATTAACTTATATTGACATGTTAGTTTTTGTGTAATTTGATTTTCACTTACTATAATTACAGATGTCCTCAGGAGATGGCAGCTTGATATAACCTCACATGGTTTTAGTAAATGCTCAGCACTCATTATGGAGTGAATTCCCATTCTGTAATCCATGTGAAGGACTCCCTAATGTAACCTCACCTGCTCTATGTGCCCTTACACTCTCATATACATCTAGCCCTCTGAAAATACCTTTTGCAATCTGGCTCATCACAACAGATATTTGTCTCATTATTATCTTCCTACTGTTCAATTAGAGAAATTTATTAGATCCATTCTGAATCTCCCAAAATTAACTCACAATGATATGATAATGTTTATTGAGTGTATAATTAAGTCTCAGGAAAAAAATATAATTTAAAGAATAAATTTCAACTGGATGTTATTTGCAGATGGACCAACATCTGAAATGCTAGCTAGCCTATCTTGGGAATACCTTTGATGAAGGTTTTTGCTTATTTGCTATCTCTGCCTTTAATGTTTTGAAATGAACTTTCTTTTATCATCATTCCTCAGAGTTTACACCCAATGAGCAAATCCCCAAGAAATGATCTCCCATTAGCTCAATACACACTTACTCCAGCCTTACTAATTCTGCTTTGCTTATTTTTGTACTAAGATTTCTTTATTTGAATGAATATTATTAGTGGAAATTTACTTTAACTTTAATAATATTCACTTTTTTCCCCAGCAAGGATAGTTGTCCACCGTAACAATCCCATGAAAAAAAGTAATCAAAAGTTCATCTTAAGACTGAATTTGAGAATTACCCCAATAAATACCGTTTTTAAAAACCAACCAATTTCTGGTAATTTGCATTGACAGCCTTTGCCTGACTAATATCTTAAATATATTTCCTTAATATCTTTTGAGTTGTTTTTTACTGTAGTAAAAGAATAAACTACATCAAAATGCTTCTATATCCATCTCTTACAAATATTAAAAATTTTGCAGCATTAGAGGATCTGTTCAAGTCTCCTTCCATTCAAATCAGGTTTTTAAATTTTCAGAGCAATGTTTTAGCTATGGATAGAACCTCATTTATAAGTTTAGTTATTCCTTGAAATTAACAAAAAAAAATTTATGGAAAATAAAAAGATTTGTTCTAGGATCAAAGATGCCCTCACTTAAACCTATCAATGTCTGACTAATAATTCAGTCCACAAATTAGACAAACTGAAATCAAGTTAATCAGCATTAAAATGCACTGCCCCCCCCTTTTCCTAGTAAAGTAGCAACCAAATTGTGAAAATGAACGATATCTACAATGTTGTATTCATCAGGTCAATATGGTAAATTGGTGTGTTTAACTCTCAATTTAAAACTTTTCACTCTTCATTTCTGAGTTCTATTATCTTTCCATCAAGGATGAGTTCTTTGACTTTCATTGCTAACATCTCAACACATTTTGTAAACACTTAAAACAATCATCACTTAATACTTACTGTTATGAAAATTTGATTATTATCTATTTTTAGCACTATACTGAAACTGCAATTCCTAAAAGGCACGATTTTGTCTGTCCAAAAAATTGTATGCCCAGGGTATAATAGTTTACTAATATATATATTAGTGAATGGTGAGTCAAGAAATGAGTTAGTTATAGCAAGAATTAGCAATTTTATTATGCAGCTTTATACTTACTAGAAAATATATTAATATTAATATATACTAACAATAGATAAGGTAATTTCCAATGAAATGCTGGAAAAATATTAAAAACACCCACTGAGAAATTCAATATTAGGAAAGAATAAACCCATCAGAAATTCATCAATATAGTTTATATAACTGAAAGAAGAGTGAGTAAATGTGAAGATAATCAAGTAGGAATTATGCAAACAGGCAAAATTTAAAGGAAAAAAAAAGAGTGGGATAAATTAACCAGAAGCTGTGGGATAATATCAAACAGTTTAATGTGCAAGCAGTTAGCACTGATCAACAAGAATAGTGAAGGAATGAAGCAGAAGAAATATTTAAAGAAATTATGGCCAAGACATTTAAAAAAACAAAGAAAGACATCAAATCACAGGGCCACAAATGTCAGTGAACCCTCAGGAAGGATAAATAGAAAAACAGTCAACTGTCCATAAAACACATCTAGATTCATCAGACTCACTGATGAAAAACAACATAAGTGTACAATTATGAAGGCACTCATGGGAAAATACATATCAACTATAGAAGTAAAAACACATTTATTATAAAAGACTTGCCATCAATAATGATATTAACCAGAAGATAATGGAAAGTTATATTTAAAGTACTGATAGATTTTAAAAAATTCCAGAATTCAATTCCAATGCCCATTGAAAACAACTCTTACATATAAGAACATAAAAAAGGTTTGTTAGGGAAATTAACATACACACATGCAAAGAGAAAGACAGAAAAAACATTGTCCCAGTAGACATATGCTTTAAAAATTACATACGCAGGAATATGGTAATATAAAGACAAATGTGTGTAAACATATACATAAGTGATGCTAAAATGTGGAGATGAAGGTGAATATATCAAATATTTGATTTGTAAAATTTTAATTTTTTTAAAAATTGTTGCCTAAAGCCAAACAATTAATGAATTGTTGGGTTTAAATCCTACATAAAAGTAAAATTTATGAGAAATAATAAATTGGGAAAGAATAATTGAATCTCTACTATTGTATTGGTCTACTTTTCTAAGTTATGTCACATTTTATTTTAGGTAGACTATAACAAATTTAACATACATAAAATAATACCTAAGACCATCACTGAAACAGAGAAAATAAAAAAATATATAAACAAAAGGGATTAAAGCAAGGATATCACTAGAGTCACAAACAGTTATAAAAAGGGTAGTAAGAAAACATTATAAGCAACTTTTACAAGTAAATTTGATGAGTTGAAATGTACAATTTTAAATTGCACATTTCATCTAAAATTGTATATTTCATTTAAAATGAGAAGAAATGTGTAAAATAGTTATTCCTATGTTTCTAAAAGAAATTGTATTTTTTAAAAGATTTTTATTTATTTTTTAAAGATTTTTATTTAGTTTTTAAAGATTTATTTGTTTCCCCCACCCCACCATCATTTTGTGGGGGGTCATTGCTCTCTGTGTTCTTCTGTGCCTGCTTCTCTTCTCTTTAGGCAGAAGTGGGAACCGATCCTGGGACCTTCCGAGTGGGAGACAGCCACTCAGTCTCTTCTCAATCTTAGCTCCCTGGTCTGCTGAGTCTCCTATTGTCTCTTCTCTGTGTCTCTTTTGGTTGTCTTTCATCTTGCTGTGCCAGCTATCTGCGTGGGCCATCATGCCATGCAGTCCATCACTCCCTGCAGGCTAGCTCTCTGTGTGGGCCAGCACTCCGTGCAGGCCAGGATTCTGCATGGGCCAGCTCACTGCGCAGGCCAGCTTGCCTTTCATCAGGAGGCCCCAGGAATTAAACTCTGGACCTTATATATGGTAGATGGGAGCCCAATCGCTTGAGCCATATCCGTTTCCCCCCAAAAATTGTGTTTTTACTTAAAAGTCATCCAAATGAGACAAAAATATGAAATAGTTTTCCAAATGTAAAAATCTCACTTTTCCCTCAGACCGGAAGATGTGCAGAGTACTATATGACACCTTTTCAAACCAACAGAAATGCACACAGTCTTGGGACATAGTAAAGCAAAAACATAAAATAAATCTGAGTCCCAGGAATCCCACAAACAAAAGGGCCACCCATAAACCTAATTAGCTAGAGTCTGCACTGTTACACCCAAGGACCATACTTTCCCTTTATTGAGCCACACTGTTTCTGAAGTCCTTCCTTACATCAACCAGCCTTTACCTGACTAATACAGGTTAAATCCCCAGGCCAATCACATCACCTAATAGACACTCTTTCCTGTATATGATTCTTTTCTTCTGTAAATAGGACTATAATTATATGTTTGAGTATATTTTGTAGCTATCTCCAAAATTACACTGTTTTCTATTAGTAGTTCTAGCGATGTCTGCAAATAACATACCCTTCTCATTCCTGTATTTTTTCATGGCTTTTAATATAATAAAGTAATATATGGTATGTTTTCAAATCTGAAAAGAATAGCATATTTTTAGAAAAAAATGTCATATGATAAAGTGATGATTAAGAATGTGATCTCAATAATCATTCTGAGTTCTAATGTGAGCTTGTCCTTAAACCTGTTGCCTGACCATGACTTAAGCTATAAAACTGTTGTGCATCATAGTTTCATCATATGCCAATTCAGCCATTCAAATATATTTATTGAGTCATTCTTCTAGCTGTTGGGGATAGTAGTGAACATAATTGGCAAAAATCTTGTGCTCACAGAACTTTCAATGTGTAAGAAAACAAAGAAGAAAAATAAGACATAAACACAACAAATAGAATGTAAGTTTGGATAAGCACTATGGAAAATAAATGCGGCATTGTTGTGAGATGGGACAGGTGTGTTTTTAAATAAGGTGTAAGGGATGTTTTTAAGAATTAGAAAATGAAAAAAGACTCATGCAGTTATCTGGGGGAAGAAGATTTCAGGAGGAAGAAAATTGGAAATATTCCAGGCAGCACCAGAAATAATGTGTATAGGGAAGGGTGAGGAGGCCTGTGTGGCCACTCCTAAGTGAGCGTGATAGATGAAAGGATAAAGGATGAGTTCATAATAGTAAGGAGTAGGAACACGATCATATTGGATCTGTAGATTTTTGTAAAAAAAAATTATTTTTACTCTAAAGGTGATGGGAACTTATGTAAGTTTTGTGAAAAAAAGTGATATAAGACAACTTATGTTTAACAGTATCACTCTGGCCTTTTAACTGAGATAAGACTCAAAGAATAAAAGGCAGAAAACAGGGAGACAATCTAAAAAGCTGTGGCAATAATTTAAAGATTAAGATAATATTTTTGGGGGCCAAGGTGGTAGCAGAGGAGATGTAGAGAAATAGTGACTTTCCAAGGATTTTCTGCAAAGGGAATTAACGTGATATGCTGATGGACTTGATATGGTGTGTGTGCTAATGGACTTGAAAATGGCAGGATGACTCTTCAGTCTTTGCCCAAACAAGGAAGAGGATAGCTTTCATTACCTGAGATTAAATTTCAGATATTACAGGTATCTGAGCCTTATCTTGTAAAGATAAAGTATGTGAATTAGAAATCTACAGCCCTTTGAATATTGTTCAGTACTCAATAGGTATTCATTAAATATAATCTGCTTTTACTATTATTATAGTACATCAACAATTTGCAAATAACAATTATTGTTCATATTTATCATACTTTATTTCAGACTTTTTAATCATTTTTAAGTAGTTCAACCTTTACCTTTACAATACATAGACTTTTGACATACCACCATACACAAAATGATTTTGTCTTAAAAATTCTTCAGACTACCTCTTTCTTTAAACATGATATGCACTGACACACATAGGGAAAATAGAACGTAAATGCCAATAGCTTATTGTATTCACATTGTTCAGTGGTTATATTACATTTATTTATCAACATCAAAAATGGTTTCTAAAATATATTATAAGAGGACAGAATAGACTCAATTTAATTAAAACAAAAGCAATATCTGAACACTACTGTCTAGAAGAGTACAAAATCTGTTGGCCATAGTTGATAAGAAAAACCAACAGAATACATTTTCTAAATCATAGAAATGTACATAAATGAATGGAGGGATTGCACAGTTCATAAAAAACACCAGAAAGTGTTAAGTGTTCATAAATGAGGCAAA
>JAQZBX010078464.1:0-14118 GCA_029593785.1 Cabassous unicinctus
CCCGGGGCCTCCCATATGGTAAACAGGAGCTCTATTGATTGAGCCACACCCGCTTCCCAGCCACACCCGCTTCCCTTTTGATCCATTTTGAGTTAATTTTTGAATAAGGTGTGAGATAGGGATCCTCTTTCCTTCTTTTGGCTATGGATATCCAGTTCTCTCAGCACCATTTGTTGAATGGACTGTTCTGTCCAAGCTAGATGGGTTTGATAGACTTGTCAAAAATCACTTGACCATAAATGTGAGGGTCTGTTTCTGAACCATCAGTTTGGTTCCATTGGTCTATGTGTCCGTCTTTAGGCCAGTACCATGCTGTTTTTTCACTGGAGCTAGGTAATATGATTTTAAGTCTGGGAGTGAGAGTCTTCCAACTTTGCTTCTCCTTTTTAAGATGTTTGTAGCTATTCAGGACCCCTTACCCTTCCAAATAAATTTGATAGTCATGTTTTCCATTTATTTTTAAAATGCTGGTGGAATTTTTATCGGGGTTGCATTGAATCTGTATATCAATTTGAGTAGAAATTGACATCTTAATGATATTTAGTCTTCCAATCTGTGAGCATGAAATGTTCTTCCAATTATTTAGGTATTTTTTTTCTTTTAACAATGAGTTGTAGTTTTCTGAATACAAGTGCTTTACATTGCTGGTTAAGTTTATTCCTAAATATTTGGGTTTTATCTGTCATATTTTATTTTCACCACTCTTTTGACACTTATAGTTACTTTTACTGATATAATCTTCATTTCTCGACTCTCTTCCAAGCCTCTCTTCTCCTATCTTTTCTTTTCAGACCATAGCACACCCTTTAGTATTTCCTGCAAAGCTGGTCTCTTGGTTACAAATTCTCTCGGTTTCTGCTTATCTGTGAATATTCTAAACTCGCCCTCATTTTTGAAAGACAATCTTGCCAGATATAAAATTCTTGGCTAGAAGTTTTTCTCTTGCAGTATCTTAAATATATCATACTACTGTCTTCTTGTCTCCATGGTTTCTGATGAGAAAACAGCACTTAATCTTATCGAGTATCCCTTATATGTTATGCATTGCTTTTCTCTTGCCGCTCTCAGAATTGTCTTTGGTGCTTGACATTCTGATTGATATGTGTCTCAGAGTTGGCCTATTCGGATTTATTAAGATGGGAGTACATTATGCTTCTTGGACATGGATATCCATGTCCTTCAATAGGGTTGGGAAGTTTTCTACCATTATTTCTTCAAATATTCCTTCTGCCCTTTTTCCCTTCTCTTCTCCTTCTGGGACACCCATGACATGTATGTTTGCACGTCTCTTGCTGTCGTTTAGTTCCTTGAGACCTTGTTCAATTTTTTCCATTCTTTTCTTCATCTGTTCTTTCGTATGTTCACTTTCAGAGGCCATTTCTTCAAGCTCACCAATCCTTTCTTCTGCCTCCTCAAATCTGCTATGATTCCAGTGTATTTTTAACTTCATTTATTGGGCCTTTCATTCCCATAAGATCTGCTATTTTTCTATATATACTTTCAAATTCTTCTTTGTGCTCATCCAATGTCCTCTTAATATCGTTAATCTCTTTAGCCATCTCACTGAATTTATTAAGGAGATTTGTTTGGACATTTATGATTAGTTGATTCAACTCCTTTATGTCATCTGGAGGCTTATCTTGTTCTTTTAACTGGGCCGTATCTTCCTGTTTCTTGGTATGGATTGTAATTTTTTGTTGGTGTCTTGGCATCTGGCTTACTAGATATATTTATGCCGGGTGCAGTTTCTCTCTTTAGTTTAGGGTTTTCTTGCCCTTTCTCTCTTGCTGGTTGCATAGCAGGAGCCAAGGATGTAGTTGGTGTCGTAAGCTGTGGAGGCTCAAGCTGCCCTCCACACCTTCACTGTGATTTTTTCAGTCAGCCCGGCTTTCCCCCATGCCAGGGGCACAGTCAAAATGGCAGCTACTGGCCGCTTTCCTACTTGGACAGGTTCAAACTTTAGCTGATCTTAGGACTGTAGTTTAGCCCACTGAATTTACTAATCAGTAGCTGAAGTTGGTACCCAAAGTCTCTTCCTCCCCCATTTTTGGGAAGTGGAGCTTCCAATTCCAGCCACAGAATAGCTCCCGAGGCAGCTTTTGCCGCCATGTAGTATTTATCTACTTAGTTTTGTTGGGAGGGATTCAGGAGCAGACGGTGGGATTACTCATACTTCTCAATTCATGGCATATTATCATCACCCATGAGTTTATTGACTTTTATCCCTATTTTCTACTCCTGTTTCCTCCCACCCCCAATCCCACCTCCAAGCAACCATTCTAATGTGTCAGACGTATGGTCCACTATTTGTATGTGCTCTTATAAAATGTATATTTTACGGTGTGCATGTATTTTTTAATTGACATTAAAAGGGTGATACCAAGGAAATGAATTTTTTTTAAATAACTGGTTTTGGGGAGCAGATGTAGTTCAAGTGGTTGAGTGCCTGCTTCCCATGTACAAGGTCCTGGGTTCAATCCCTGGTACCTTCTAAAAAAACAAACTGGTTTTCACTCAGAAATGTGTTTTAGGCTCTATCCTCCTTGCTATGTGTATGTACCTTCAGGCTTTTGCTTCTAATTGTTGGCCATTACTCCATAGCATCCAGTCTATTTTCCCAACTACTTTCTCAACCCTTTACACTCACAATATCCCCAACTATCTGGCACAATAACAATGCTGCAAGAACTAGTTGTGGACATGTTCTTGTAGAGACGCTGGGTAAGAGGGTAGAGTAATGGTTTAATTTAACTTAGTTCTGCCAGTTTACTCCCCAAATAGCCTGAAGACAGAATGGCTATAGCAGACCATTTCATTATTACATCATTCTTCATAAGATAGATGGTGCTAATGAGGAAACAAGAGACTTTCCCTTGGTCACACAGCTATTATATAGGATTTGGAAACAGACCTCCACGATGGCAAAGCCCACACTCATCTCACGACAGAGGGCCATGACCACAGATCACCTTCCATCTCCATCTTGTGTTCCATCCGCTTCCGTTCCTATCGGGTGGGTAGATGTACTGCATGGCTTCATGCAATATTCATGACTACACTTGTGCAGTTTAAAAAGTCCTACATGGGGGGATGGATGTGGCTCAAATGGTTGGGCATCCATCTGCCATATGGAGGGACCTGGGTTCGATCCCCGGGACCTCCCGGTAAAATAAAAAAAATATATATATAGAAGGCACATGGGCTGCCAGGCTCTGTGTGCCAGTGAGCCACCAGGCCCCGGGAGCCATGCAGCAAGATGATAACATAAAAGGAGAGAGACAAGGCGAGATGCTCCGAAAGCTCAGAAAACCAGGAGCCGAGGTGGCGCAGATGGCTAGAACACCTCTCTCCTACATCAGAAGTCTTCAGGATCGAATCCTGGTGAAGACTGGAGGAGGAGGAGGAGAAGAGATGAAACAGACACAGAGAATTGCCCAGCGAATGGACACAAAACAGCAAATGGGGAAGGGGGGGTTTAAAATGGATCAAGTAAATAAATAAATCTTTAAAAAAAAAAGTCCTACACCTCCTTCAAGGCCCAGATGAAAAACCACCACCTCCAGGAAGTCTTTTCTGACTGCTACTCACAGATGGCCTTCAACTCAAAATCAGCACCACACTGATATTGTATACCATACAGTCTGTTACTGTGTCTGCTTGCAATGCAATATTTCTTTCCCAATTAAATTATCTTCTTCTTGAAGGTAAGAATCAAATCCTACAAGTTTTATTCTGCCATGTCTAACACAATACTGAGTGCATGGTAGGCATTCAAGAATAAGTAGAATTAAATATAGGCTTTTATACCTTAGGGATCATCTAGTCCTAATCTTTAGTTTTACAAAATGGGGGGGGGGGTGGAAATCCCAGACAAGTTAAACAGTGAGTTACCTAAAACCATAACAGTAATCATAATTTAAAGGAACACTGCCATTTATCTAGTTTACATTAAGTACTTGGCTTTGCAATAAAAACTTTTCATGCTCAAAACCACCTGATGAGATGGATATTATCTTGTCCCCCATTTGTCAGATGAGGAAACTGAGTCTTTCTCAGAGTTATGAAGTACTTGGCCAGAAGTCCCAGCTAATATGTTTCGGAAATGAGATTCATAACCATTATAGCTGGAACCAAAAGTAACCTGTAGTCTGATGTAAAAACAAAGAAATAAAATTAGAATTTGTTTCAAAAATTCCTATTACAAACTTTATCACCCCTAAAAGCCTTTGCAAAAAAAATTTACACAGTACATTTTGACTAAAATATTCCCAATATAATTATGGCAACCAATCTTCCCAATCCCTTTTCCATTTTCCTGCTTCCTTAAATATAGTAACAAGTATTACATCTTCTAAAAAAGAATAAATTATTCTTTTAACACTTGAAATTCCTAGGACTAGGAAGGTGTTAATTACCATCCAGAAACTCAATGCATAATAAGGCTCAAAAATGTAGATAAAGTCTATCCCCTTCCTGCTTAAAAATCAACCTGCTTTATTTCAATATTACAGACAGAAACACAATGCCATGATTTCCACTGCCTTTATTTTACATCATCTATGCAGCTGTGAACTCTGGTCAACACAGCTTCGTGTCCCCTCTGATGGGTTTCTAGGGTCTCAAAGACATTTACTTTTCAGATAGGTAAAAATGAAAAAAAAAAAGATCAATCCTAAAAGGTTTACAGTGGTGAGAAAAGAAGACCATCTGCTCTGAGATAGCTCTGAGCTGATTTTCCCAGCAGGAGAGCCCAGGTTTTATAGACCTTGTTCTCATTAGAAAAAGGTAAAGAAATTGCTGTGAATTAGTATAAAGGATTTTCAAGCCCTACAGCGTATTGAAACAAAGTATCTTATACATTGTATCTTATTATATGTAGGTTTAGGGTAGTTGGGATTATCTGTGCATTGGGGGAGTTTGTTTTTTAAAGGGGGCTAGAATGTTTTAACACTTTCTGGTGCTGAAATTTATTAGATGCTATGCCTACCACTATTTACTCTCACATGCTCAAAATTTCAGCACAATCTTTATGAACCTATTTATACTGGATCAGCAAAGCTTCCAGTGTAAAATGACAGCTCCTCTAGAATAAATCTTCATCATCTTTTTGTGCTGAAATGCCAGGAGATTTGAAAACTAATCCTCTGTACACTCTCACGCTCCTTTCTGTCCACCTCCTGTCTCCCCTGATCGTGTCCCCAATGCTCCCACATCAAATTGATTTTTATTTAACATAGGCCTTTACCAGCTCCACAAATAACTGCTCTGTGATCTTTGAACTATTATTTCTATTGCCTGTTTTGCTTCACTCTTTGTTCATTTGCTTTGTTAAAGCATTCATACTGGGGCTGGACAGGTAAGCATATTCTCAAAGTGAAAGATACTTTAGAAATTCCCAGGGGACAAGCTTAGCCAAATCAGAGGCACATTACTTACCTTTGATTTCCCCTAACCCTTTACTCTTATTCAAATAAAACAGATTTAAAAGCTTGTTTTCCTATACTCAAAGCACAAAAGGCTTTCTAAGACGAAGAGAAAAAAAATCAGGTTAAAAAAAAAAAAGCCAATTCCTTGGGTTTTTTTTTCTGGTCCTTGTTTTCCCCACTGCTTTTAAGTAATTTCTGTTTTAAAAATTAACTTCCACTGAAGACATAGATAGAAGACTGTCTAATAATAATGCTTTACAGGAAACGAGAAATTATGACTTTTGTAGAGGGATTATAGGATTAAGAAATGCCAGTCAAAATCTCAGGCTAAATGTTACCATATCTGGTCATAATTAGCCTTGATGGAAAAGAAAAGCAATTTCATAATTTGATTAAGAGAATATTTCATAGACTCTCCTCATTTTACAGACAAGAAAACCTACAGTCATGGGGAATCTCAGTGTTAAGTGATTACCCCAGGCCACAGAGGCAGTTTCTGACAGAGCCCAATGTACAACCCAGTCCCGTATATTCTTTCTACCACACCTTATTGCTATTGGGAAACTAAACTTTTCTATCTGACAACACTTCTTCTCAGATTACAAAATGCAGGGTCACAACAAAATCAATGTTCTCAAAAAATTTGGCAGGCTGCTAACCATAAATTGTTACTGAGCCCAGAGCATGGGCTCCTGTAATTTGTAAGAGTTCTTTGCTACAACCCAGGTTATTGAGTTGAAAATGATACAGTATAGATTCTAAGTGTGCTTACAGTGAAAGGTCACTGGCTCCATAGATGCACATTTCCATTTGCTATTTATTGTCCAAGTAACATACCCGCACAGCAAACAGTGGCTTCCCCCATCATCTTCTTAAGGCTAGAAAAGATTTTTAGTCCCTTTCTCAAATTTCTACTCCTGCAGTATTTTTCAGAGGAAAGGAGCTGACCTTTTAAATCTATTTGATAACATGGCCGAACCAATTCACACCCATATTAAGACACCACTGGCATCTTTTTTATAGTAGTTTAATGAGTTCCTCTTAAAGTTCCTCTGGAAAAGGCAGCCATGATTCTCTCTCAAAACAAAACAGGACACCATAAAGACTCACCACTGACAGAAGAAAATTAGCTAATTTTTGGTGTAATATATAACCCATCACATGGCAGTGCAGATGTTATTTCTGAAAGTGCCAAGATATAATGAAATGAATACAGGGCAAAAGAAAGAAGGGAAACAAGAGAACATGGTGGTCCTTACACCACTGACCAAGAGATAAATGCTGCTATTAACAGTGGATGTGCTTAACTCACCTGATATAGTAAGGCCTCATTAGTCAAACCTGCTTTCCTCTGAGCTATCCATACTTTAGCAAAATTTGACCTTACATAATGACCATCAGACATTAAGAGCTAGTTTATTTTTTTCCCCGATCACACCAACAGAACTTCCATGGCTTCCCTGCAAGGCTCCTGAGACAGTGAGTTGTCTGGTGGTGGGGTGGGGGGTGAGGGGCAGAAGGAATACACTAGGCACTTAATGAGTGTGACAGACTTTACGATGTCCACACTTTATTTGCAAATACTTTAGCACAGACAATGTCACATTAAATATGGAATAAAATAATATTCTATGCACTGCCAATGGTCCTAAACAGAATCCACAGCCCCAAGTGGTCAACTAGCATTATATCAAAGGTATCTGTAACTCAGGCAACACCAGAGATTTTGTTAATTGGTATACCGACACTGGTTTTTGTTAAAGAAATCAAAATCTCTGGTTTGCTAGTCAGCATAACAGATGTTAAACACATGCTTTCTTTGTTGAAACTAGTGGTATTTAAGGTAAGTGAATTGGCAAAAACATTAGAGAGACATTCTCCACTTTACATGAACAGAGCATAAGAATCTAGTTGGACTGTAACTTGTACCCTTAGGACTGACACTGAGATTTGATTGCTAAATGGCCTTATGTCCAGCAAGTGGGCCAGAGGATGCCCATTGCTTAATGACCACTATAAAGGTGAGAGAATCCTGCCTCTGGGAAACTGTCATGTCCACCTGGAGTGGAACCTTCCAAAAAGATGTGGCTGGAACACCTAAAACTGGGATATCACTGAGCTTATAGGACAGGCTATGTGAATGCCTGTTTGCTAATAAATATCTGTTTAATAAAAGTCTGCAGCTGTGTGGGATTATCAAACCCTTGCCCACCTCAAACTTTTCTGAGACTGTTGCTGTCAAAAAGAACAAAAGAGTTGGGCATAACCAAATTGGCTAACGTCTATTCTCAACAAATACAAAACACATATCACTGGTACTCTGAAGCCGACCCACATTGGCTCATTAAAATTTTAGGAATTTTACAAGCCTGTTGTTAAACACAGCCATTATCATTTAAAAATAAATTTACAATTAAATTATGTTGCAAATGTAGGTAATAACTCAAAACTGATTCACTTCCTAATTATTTTGCTACATTTACCATTATCTCTGCTCTTAGAGTTTAAATGATTGCACCAGAATGGTGGAAAAACTATATAACAGGGAGCTACTGAGCATTTCTTCCCAGCTGAGGTCAATGATGTCATAGTGGTACTTGAAATTGGCCACGGTGGTAGGTTTTACACCATGGAAACCAGCAAATGCTACAAATTAGGGTTTGGTTTGGTTTTCAGATGTGGTTGTTAAACATTTACTGGACCACCACTGATGTACATGGTCTTGAAATAATAAGAGGGGGCTTTGTTTCCTCTCAGTATCTATATTCCAAGACCTTCAACACGCATACATGGATATAACCCCACAACCCCTCACCACGCAGGGACCACACGACCATGCACAGCCACTGCAGGGCAGAGCAGGAGGCAGGATGCACTCACTTTTGGAGCAGCTGGGTCCACTAGTCTCTGACGATGTCGGGCTGAGTTGAAATTGTTCTTCGGAGGCTGCCCTTCCTGGCAGTGAATGGAAGATGGGGAATGAACGAGAGGTGGGAGGGAGAAGGTGGGGCGTGGGGTGATGGGAAATGGTCAGAAAAGGGAAAGGGACAGTGTTTAACGGCACTGTACTTTGTCTGTTTTAACTAAAATCAAATAACATAAATATACCCCACGTTCTCCCCCCACAAAAGTACATACCACATGCAAGCCATTTTATTAAAAACAGCCTCATCTACGTACGTGCTTAATAAAGTCATGGGCACAGTCCAGTATTAAGACATTCACCATCAAATTTTCAGTTTTCTCTTATCCAATACTGTCTCTATTGATATTTCAAGGATAATAAGGAAACTGTAGAGGTGAGTTCCCAGAAAATGAAGTCAATATTCCTAGAATAACAGAAGGCATTTCAGGGCTACCTGAAGGTTAGACTTGCCACCCATTTGGGTATCACACAAATGATATGGAAAACACATGCCTCCTCAAAACCATGAAAAATCTCCTGCCTTGGAAACTCCTCTCTCCACCATCCTGGCAGAATTCCTGGTCTCTGGCAGCCACCAAAAATTCTGCTCCTAAATGCAGTTGTATTTTATTGGCTCAAATAGTGGTTTAGGCATTGGGTTTCTAACTTACACCTATGTAGAAAGAAGATCTTTCCTTAGACCAAACCTGTTAACATGTATATGTGTATAAGTGCATGTGCTTGCATGTGTGTGTATGACAAATGAAGCACACAGACTTAATACCTTCCATTACTCATTCCATGCCAATTGCACACACACAAAACCCAAGGTACTATATTTTAAAGGGGAAGTTTGGTGTAGGGGCCTGCATAAATGACACAGTTTCACTTCTCTATCTCTGAAAGAATAAACAAGAATATAAGACATAAGCCTTATCCCCCTAGAGCATCCACTTCTGGGGACAGGGAGATGAAAGTAGCAGTGCGGTTGTCTCATAAAATCCCTGCACTTATCGCCACTGGTACAATGAAAGACTACACAGGTAGCAAAAAGACTTTTAGATGAGTGCTGGCATTTGCTCAGCTCTGTTGACGGAGGAAGGTGAAAAGACCTTCTGGCTAGGCAAAAATGGAATGTCCATATTACAATACTTAAGAATCCTTTTTTTTTTTTCGTCTAGAAATAACAGCTCCCATTACTTTTAAGACATGTATCAATCACACCCGCTTGAACTGCCAATAATCACTGCTTCAGCGTCCAGAGGATAATGCTTACCTTTCAAAAAGGAAATGTCATAAGTAGCAGATTACAAGTCAGGATTATGTTTTTCCTAGTAAGTGCTCTGCCAACATGCATTCTTTCCCTACCCTCTTCTGAAAGCAGCGAGGAAATTGTCTCGAAACTACTAGCTGACCTAGAAAATGTACCAAAACTTTAACAGCAGAAATAACACTCATTACCTCATTAGTGACTATTTGGGCCAAAAAAAAAAAAAAGCATGACTTCCCAGTTCAATAAAATCAATATTGTTTTTACACGAGGAATATTTTTTTAAAGGAAATTCTGCATGCCTTATTTAATTAGCTTGATTTGAAAATTCTCTTAAAATGAATGGATTTTAAAGGGTAGTTTTAGTGCTTTTTTCTCCCGAAAAAGTTATCAAATATAAATTACTAATTCTCCTCATTAATACATCTGGAGAACTATCTGCCCTTATTAACCTCACTATGGAATGCTTACAATCGACTAAGAGTTCCAATGCACAGTGCCAGGCTCCCACTTATCAGGAAAGAAATTAACCCCAGCATTAAATACACAATTACAGTCAATGTGCAAATTAACTAAGTTCTGGGCCTGTGGTTTATTGCTCTTTTTCTGACTCCAAGGTGAAAATGTTATTTTATTTTAATTAGCTAATGGCACCATGAACTCAGCAGGGGGCAGATGTTGATAATATTAAACCTAGAATATGAATCTTAATCTCCCAGTTTGTGGAATGCTGGTGTAAAGAGAGTTCATCCTTCAAGGGGCTGGGGAGGGGGGAGGTATGGGTTTTTGAAACCTGGTCTCCATTTGATCTCATTTCTTATCAAGTACAATGGATCTGTAACAATAGTCTGCTTGCTATTAACAAATAGATCTATGAAATAATCAATGTATTTACCCAGAGATTCCAGTCATGCATCTTAATAGAAACCAAGGAACAGCCTGGAGGATAACTGCCATTTTAAGGAACTACATATGGAGGGAAAATAAAGGAATTGTGAACAGCTCACAGCAAGTTTTTCTCCACGACTCATATCTTACACTAATCTTAACTTTCAATAAAAGAGTCACATGGTATTCTTTTGATTACAAGGGTTAGTTACTCGTTTATATTCTAGAGTTAGTTTGGTGATGCTACAACTTTGCAGAATGGTGTACATAGCTAAATCCTAGATGAGAACCTTTGAAAATAACTTAATTCATTAGATGCTGAATATGCCCGCATCCTCACTTCAAAGAGACCCCAATTTAAAAGCATTTTCTTTCCCCTTTTTCAGTCATCCAGGGAATGTACCTACAATGCATCTTTTAACTTAATAAGTACAGTTATAATCATTTAAATTACGTAATATTTTAAATTAAAACACACACACATACACAGGACTCTCAGAAATGCATCACAGGAAACCAAGTTCCTAATAAAACAAATTTATACATAGTTCTCCACGTTCCAGAAAATTAAGTTCTATCACGATCATGCCAACAGTAAAGGCAAAATTTGTGACTTCACTTTCCCCCCCAAATTCTAAGTCCCAAGAATCCATTGCTCTTCCTACATGACAGCCTTCAGACTCTGGTATCTGTCATTCTAGACATACTTCAGTCTCCCAATGCCATTTACCTCCTGGCTAATGCCCATCAACATCAGCAAAATAACAGATTGGACCAGGGCAGCCCCCAGGGGCTCTCATCTGAATGGCTTATTTACATATGTGCATACTCACAGGAGGGCTCCTGACAGCAGGGGGAGCAGTTGGGAAGGGAGGGGGCGGACAGTTTTATGGGAAAAGAAGCACATTATATTGCTTAGGTAGTCTCAACCAAAATCATTTTGCTTGATAACTACCACTCATAAACGAAGTGTAACAGCCCTCAGTTATGTAAATAAACTATTAGAGGATGACAAAAGAAGTGTTGACATATGCATAATCTAGACACTTAATGAGACATATTTCGTCTCCATGCTAAATGCTTTCTCCAAGCCTTCTCCTGTTAAGTCAGTCATTTTAGGAATTATAAACATCCCTTAACACTGCAGATCATATTTTTAAAAGAATTTATTGTCCCCTACATTATAGATCTGATAGCTTAGTACTTTTGCCTAATTTGCATCATATAAACATATTTATAAGAATGCTCTGTGGAAAACAATACATCAGATATGAAATAATGGGTGTCCGGTGAATTTAGTGGCTGACGTCGGATTACTTAAAAGCCTAGTTTTTTAAATCGGGTATAAATTAGTCCACCTCAAAATCAGAGCCACAAGGAAAATTTAAAACAACTAAGTGTATCTATACTTTTGGCATTACTCTTATTCTTATTTTTAAATCTATCATTAGACATTTCCAGCCTAGAGATTTTAATAAGGAAAAACAAAATCAACAAAAATCACATAATGGAGAAGTTCGTTCAAAACAGTTTGAGCTCTGAAAAGAATCATAGACATTTTCAGATAAGTGGAATTAACTTTTCCACTCAGCTTCTTACTAAACACTATACTTAAATACAGCAAAGTTACTGCAAACAGGCACTATTAACGGGGTCCCCGATCCTCAATAAAGCAACCTAGGACCATACACAGTCAAAAAAAATTTCCATGAAAATGCATTGATAGAATTCACAAGCTGGAGCGATTTAACAATTATCGAGCGTATCAAAATAGGGATCAGGCACCCAAATGAATATCGAAAAAATGTGCCATGTAGAAAATAGAACACATTTTCAATTATGACACCATAAGCTTCTACAACCCATAGAACTAATCACACAATGATTTATAAAAACATTTATAATTAATAACTTTGTAAAGATGAAAGTAGATCACATTTTTTCTTATGTCCTCTCATGAAGCCAGGTTTTTCTACTTGGCTAAAGGGAGAGTCACCAAAATGGGGAAAGGAAGGATACCCTCGCCTTTACAGCAGACCCTAAGAATGTGGCTTTCAAACTTTTTTCACTGTGACACTGTAACAAACATATTTTCCATCACCAAACATTACCAATACTACCAGAAATACACTCTATTTCCTGTTCCACTCTAAAACAAATAATATTTTAGCCACTAAGTTGATGATGCAGTTTAAAAACTCCTCTAAGTGGTTCTTAAATTGTTATGACACAGGAATCACCCTGGAAGCTCATTAAAAATGCTTTCGGTTGTGTTCCAAACTTCTTTTATTTTTTTATCCCCTGCCCCCCAAGCCGCTTGCACTCTGTCTGCTCTCTGTGTCCATTCACTGTGCATTCTTCTGTGTCTGCTTGTCTTTTCTTCTCTTTAGGAGGCACCAGGAATGGATCCTGGGACCTCAGACATGGGAGAGAGACACTCAATCACTTAAGCCACCTCAGCTCCCTGGTCTGCTGCGTCTCTCTCTCTCCTCTGCGTTTCCCTTTGTTGTGTCATCTTGCTGCGCCAGCTCTCCACTGTACAGGCCACTAGGTTTCTGCAGCGTGGGCCAGCTTGCCTTCACCAGGAGACCCCAGGAATCAAACTCGGAGCCTTCCATTTGTAGACAGGAGCCCAATCACTTGAGCCACATCTGCTTCCCTCAGTCTTTCATTTTTTTAAAAAAAATTTTTCCCATATCTATGTACTGTGTGTACCATTGCTTTTTTTTTTTAAGATCTATTTATTTATTTATACCTTCCCTCCCCCCGTTGTTTTTGTGCTCGCTGTCTGCTCTCTGTGTCCATTTGCTGTGTGTTCTTCTGTGTCTGCTTGTCTTCTCTTTAGGCAGCACCAGGAACCAATCCTGGGACCTTCTGGAGTAGGACAGAGGTGCTCAAATCTCTTGCTCCTCCTCAGCTCCCTGGTCTGCTGAGTCTCTTATTGTCTCTTCTCTGTGTCTCTTTTTGTTGCATCATCTTGCTGCACTAGGTCTCTGCACAGGCCAGCACTCCACTTGGACCAGTTCCCTGCACGGGCCAGCTTGCCTTCACCAGGAGGCCCCGGGAATCGAACCCTGGACCTCCTCCTATATGGTAGATGGGAGCCCAATCACTTGAGCCACATCCACTTTCCTACTATTACTTTTAATAGTTTATTTAAATAGACTACACCACCTTTTATTTTTTCACTGAAAATACCTCAATTTTAACAATGGCCTAAGTAATATCTTGAAACCATGGCATTGTTGTACAAGTTATAATTTCTTCTAATACACATTAAATAAATTTATTAAACACTAAAAATAAAAATATTTGCGTACTACCCAATATTCTGTATGCAACCAGTGGCATTCACACCACCTTGGAAAAGCCCATTCTAAAGCATGCAGTCAATGGCAGAGGAGTGTGATAGTCACCAGAAACTGGCATTTATGACTCCACCTACGTCTCCCCATCAACTCCAACTGCCTCCTCTGAAATGTCAAACAGGTTCTGCACATTTCATATGCCGATTACCCAATACTTGGTCTTTGCCTCACCCTCCAAATCTGTCCTTCCCTAGTGCCCCCCATCTCTATGAGAAAGCACCACCCAGTTCACCAAGTTGTTCTGGCCAACAACCTAAGAGT
>JAQZBX010078465.1:0-14123 GCA_029593785.1 Cabassous unicinctus
ACCAGCACCCCTGTCTTCTCCCCAGCACCCTCCTCCTCCCCAGCACCCTCACCTCCCTCTACCTGGAACTTAGTCTGTCAGTAAACACTTGCAATAAAAACAACAGCAATAATAATAGCTTTTATTGAGGTACTATGAGAGATGCTAATCTCATTAACTCAAGAGATAAAGAGAGGGCTCCTCTCATTAATCCTCTGAGTTCTATAATTGCCCCCATTCTACAGATGAAGACATTGAAGCTCATAGAGGTTCAATAACTTGCCCAGAGTCACAGAGCCTAGTAGGTGGTAAAGATGTGATATGAATACAATAGATGGAGGCCTAGAATGACTATAGTGTTGTTGAATAAATGTGTGAGCCTGGCATGATTAGGAAGAAAGACTAAAATCATAAATCCATAATCCGAGACAGAGGCCCATAAACAACTTTCATGTGGTCCAGGGCAGAACAAATGGAGTAGGTAAATGCAGAGAGGATGGCACTATGAGCTCTGATGGAGTACTAAGATAAAAAGATATGGGAACTTCTAACAAGACAGCTGTGCTAGTCCGGCCGTCTCTGCTTGCCAGGCCCCTGGGCCCTCATCTGGCAAGAGCAAGCTCAACTTCATGCCCTCAGCCGTTTCTAATCCTGAGGCTTTCAAGATTCTGTCCTGGGAGCTTCTGGGAGAAAATCATCAAAGATGATAGATACATCCTCTCTTTTGGTTCCTTGATCTGGCTTTTGTTTTGCATTCACTGTAGAGTGCCTTACTGTGCTTGAGATTTCATTGCAGATGCTGCCCTTTAAATGCCTAGAGACATGGACCACAGGGTAAAGAGGGAGATTTTTGTTCCCAAACTGCAATCATACCCAAAAGACCTACTGCCTCAGGATAAGTTTGCACACACTCACCCAAACTTTCAGTCTGATCCGAGGCTTGCACATATTAGTCTTAAGTGTTCTGGAAGTGGGTGGAATGTGAACAAAAGCAGCTTCACAGAAACATTTGTCATAAACCAGAAGTCTCTGTCCTTTCCAATTTTCTTAACCTGCTGGAGAAGAATGATGGTAGAACTTAGAGTGAGTGAGGCAAAACAGAATGTAATTAACACTTTTTGCACCCCTAATCTGTGCCAATCCCTATAGAGGCATTTGATTTGTAACATCTCATTTAATCTTCATGACAACCTTGTTAGGTAGGAAATACTATGCCCATTTTACAGACATCAATCTGAGGTTCAGAGAGATTCAACGGCTTATTCCCTGTCTCAGCTTCTAAGAAAGGAGCAGAGCCTTTCACAGGCAAACCCAGCTTCCCACCACATCACACATTTCCTGAAACGACCAGCTCTAAAATGCCAGTTCAAGAAATGGAAAGGAGTCTGAACTTGACTTGCACGCTTTGAACTTGTCCTGAGTCTACTGGCTTATTTCATCAAATGTATGAGCATTTGCTTATGTTTTACCAATACTCTGATCAAGTCAACAAATTTAAGGTAAATAGCCCACCTCCACACAAAGGGTGCCTGTTATAAACATAATTCCAGTTTCCCTCATTTCCTAGGGTCTCACTTATCAAAGATTCCCAGGGCTGTAAAGGGAATTTCCTTCTTGCCACCTTTACCTCTGGGCCAATCCACCTTCTAAACAACCCAAAGGGCATCATCTTCTTTGTTTATTGAAATTTCCAGCACAGAAAACTTCAGCTGCATTGATAACATGATTCAGAGTTCTACCAATTTATCACCAATGAACTGTAGTGTAACTTCAACTCTTCCTGCTGTGATCCAAGGCTGTACTTCCCAGACTCCTGGTCTACTTTCAGGTATGGGCTCAGAGCTGTGGGAACATTGCACAATAGACAGCCCAACAGGCAACAGCAGTAACTGAGAATGTCTTCTCTGTCATTCCAAATCCCACATTTCCTATACAGCCTCGCCTCTTCCCAAAGACTTTGCATACTTTCGCCCCTTTAGCTTTCTTATTTACTTCCCTATTCTCAGTCCTGCAGTTATTATTTAGACCAGCAGATTTTTTTTTTAAACATTTATTTATTTATTTATTTATCCCCACCCCCCCTGCTGCTTGTGTTTGCTGTGTCCATTTGCTGTGCGTTTTCTCTGTGTCTGCTTATCTCCCCCTTGCTGTGAGGTCTTGCTGCATCACCCCACCACGCCGTGCAGGCCTGCCTGCCCTCACAAGGAGGCCCCCGGGAAGCGAACCCGGGGCCTCCCATATGGTAAACGGGAGCTCTATCGATTGAGCCACACCCGCTTCCTAGACCAGCAGATTTAAACCAGGAGTGATTTTGTCCCCCAGGAGACCTTTGGCAGTGTCTGGAGATACTCTTGGTTATCACAACTACAGGAAATGCTGCTGGCATCGAGTGGGTAGAGGACAGGGATGCTGCTGGACATCCTACAATGCACAGGACAGACCCGACCCCCACCCCCCACCCCCCCACCACAAAGGATTATCCAGCCCAAAGTGTCAGTAGGGCCTCAGCTGAGAAACCCTGATTTAGACCCAGGATGGCAAGTTTCTGCCACGAGTGCTTCCCCCTCCAACTCTCTCCGTCCTTTGCTGTCACATCTAGTTGATCAGAGTATTCATTCCCTTTGAGCCCAGTTCTGACCTCAGAATCCTCCCAACACAGGGTCCAGGCAGCCTCTATCAGCGATGGGTGCTGAAATACAAAATGAACTTGATTGGCCATCCTCACATTAGACAAATTTTGTGTTGGCTCTATTTACCTATTTATATTGTAAACCTCTTGAGGCAAGTATCATGTCTTCTATACTTTGTGTATCCCCACAATAGCTCCAAGATGAAGGAAGGGATGGAGGGAGGGGAGGAAAGAATAAAGGAAATAAAGAAAATTAAAGAGACAGGGAGGAAAGCAAAAGAAATAAAAGGGTAGAAGAAAAATGGAATAGAAAACAGAAGGAATAAAGCTCAAAACTAGGCATCACTGAGGTTAATACCTAAGAAATAAGTGAAGCCGTCCCTCTTCTTGAGGATCTTACTTTGCATATTGAAATGAGTGTCAATGATTTGAGCTGTCACAGTAAATTTCACTACAGTCAAGAGGTTGACTCACCACCATGAAAACCCAATCACTTTATTCTTTTGGTCATTATAACTGACGAAGGCTCAAGAATTTCCCACTTTCTCCCAGTCCACCCCTCCCCTACAAAGTTTGGAACTTCCCGACTAAGTTGTGAGGACTAGTTGGTATTTGGTTCCAGTCTCTCCCAAAGACCACACAGAGAGTGGCCCAGGGAAGTTGGATTCAAGTTCATCCCCAATATTTGTCAGCCTTCTTCTTGGTGTGGATTTCAGATTAAGGCAAGCGCTCCCATCCTAGTCAAGGTCATGATCAATGGCCAACAATGGTGGCATTTAGCTAAAATAAAATCCTAAATAATGCTTCACTATTGATAGAGTCAGGATGGATAAATTTTCGGGATTTTTATAGCTTAGAACTTCAAAAGAGTTTTGGCAGGCCCTTCATATTTAAGGGTCTATGCCATTAAAATGACATGACCACATGTCTGTTTTGGACTTTTCCCTAATAAATGTGGAAATGTACGCAAAAATTCTCATGTGGACAAAGGGCACTCCTTATAAAATAACAAGGCTTGCTATTGTGTAATCAAAGTGATCAATTGTTGGGGAAAAATGCTGTTTAAAGGCACGTTTAATTTTTGGCACTGCGCATCTTGGGATTTTTTTTTTTTACTCACAACATTGCCAACTAAAAACCCGAGCACAGTTTGTGTTTCAGATGCTTCCATGCATCTCTACCAGCTGAACTCACCCTGTCTAAGGTACAAAGCGTTTGCTCAGTGCAGCTTCCTGTACTCAGCTCCCACGGCGGCCAGACTTACAACCCCCTTCCACTGATTTTTTTTTTTCTTGAATTTATTCCTATTCTCAGAGTCCATCTGTTAAGTCTCTTAATCGGTGGCATATTTGGGACCCCATGCCATGCAAAAATTCCACAAAGGAAACTTCTTTCATTGTAAAATACAGTGATTTCTACCTCTTCTCTGAAAAAGAGAGTTGTTTCTATGAGATTCCAATCCCTGGACAGAGAAGATGGAGGAGGCAGGAAGAGACC
The DNA here is from genome assembly GCA_029593785.1 of Cabassous unicinctus. NCBI lineage: Eukaryota > Metazoa > Chordata > Mammalia > Cingulata > Chlamyphoridae > Cabassous > Cabassous unicinctus. Next base: position 4,106 of record JAQZBX010078465.1, read on the forward strand.
GTCCTCCCCTAGATCCTTACACGGTTCCTACATCCTTTTCTGCAGTGTAGACCAGAATGACTCAAGCAATTTAACCTCAAGGAGCACGTGAGCATCAGCATGTGGCTCCTTTGTGGATGTTTTAAGGGTTCAGATGAAGTGGGCACTGTGTGTGAATTAACCATAGCATTTTTCTGAGAAAACTCCAGGGAAGAACTCATAGGACCACCACACTCTTCACCCCTTTCCTAGTGACTTCTGAGCTGCTTTCTTTGTGCCCCTTTAATTTCTAAGCAACAAGATCTATCAGGGCCTGCGTGGGCAATGGCTCTGCTTTTGCTACTACTGGGAAAGCAAAACCATCGTTTGTCGCCTTTGCTTCCGACAGAGAAGGGACCGGTTCTCATGTTTTCCCCCAGCTCAGTAGCTCAGGGCTTTGCTAATCTTGCTGAACACTTCAGTTTTTAGATGGTATATCAATGAGGCATTCAAACAGAGCAGTTTATACACAAAAATTCTGTCTGCTTTGTAAAAGATTATCCTTTTATAAACACTCTGCAAAAAACATAAAAGCAAATAGGGGACAGCACATAGAACAGGAAAGATGTTAGCAGGGAGATTAATACTGAATGGGTCGAAATGAATGGTGCTTACTAAAAACGAGGTCCAGATACTTTGGCTGCAGTGAAACATAAATAATGGGAATGACACATCGTTTATTCGGGATAATGAGTTGATCCAAAGTAGAGGCCTAGGACAAGAGATTAAAGATTAAATATCCATCTCCTGATGAATATCAGTAGCCAGCTTTAACCTTTTCCTTCCAAAAGTACAGTTTTACTTGAACAATTATATGTGTCTATTCTACAGTAAAGAAATAAGATCTTTAAAAAGAGAAAGAGAAAGCAGTTAAATCACTTTCTTATCTTCCTGTGGTGGAAAACATTGTTTCACATTTCAAGATAAGAAGTGGAATTTTATTTCCAGGCTATAAGTCTCTAGATACTGATTTAAAAAGTAGATTCCTCTCCCCTCAACCCCCAATACTGTGCATTTGAGAAATCTGGCTTAGGGACTCCACTCACATCTCTTCATTCATTCATTTAACAATAAAGAATTTCAAAAGAAAAGTGAAACTGGCATGAACCAATATGGATTTCACAAAACCAGTCAAATCCATAGTCGAGAATAAGACAAGCCTTAGTAATCATATTGTTCAAACTCCTCCTCCCATCAGTAAGGAAAATGAGGTCTGTGGACAGGGTGTGTCTGGGCTGTGCCCGGAAAGAGATCCCACAGCTAAGAAGCAGAGCTGGGACTAGTACCCGGGGCCTTCTGGCTTCCAGCCCCCACTCATTCCACGGCACCCTGCTGCGTCTCTATTCCCTCAAGTTGGAAATAATGACCAAAGCAGCTTTCTGGGAGAGCCAGCTCCCCACATGCTAAATTAAAGGCCTGAATTCATGAAAAACTTAGACTACTGGAAGCCCTGAATAAATAAGGGCTGGAAACAAAAAAGGGGATGTGGGGAGTTGGAATAGAGGGAGAAAATGTAGAAGATGGGCAAGCAAAAGGAGCAGGCAGCAATCACAGATGCCAGCCATGCCAGGTCAGTGGCTCTGCCGACCAGGCACAATTTTGGAACAGGCCATTAGTGGCCCTTGCCTCTCAGGGGGCAAGAAGAAATGGTTTGCCCATTTCTTACAATCTAGTAGTTGCCCATGTTCACAAAGCAAGACCAGAAAAGTGGTTTTGTGGCTGGTAGATACCAGTGGAATGGGAAGAGACAAGATTCAAATGTATCGTTAAATTGAAAAAAAAAAAAAAACAGGCCACCAACCAGACCAGAGCTGGAGACCATCATAGGTTAATTCCACAGCAGCTCACCTACAGAGAACAAGGGCAGGATCTGGCTGGCTTCCCATGTGATATCAGTTTGGTGGTTTCAGCCTGTGCTCCAGGGAACACTTGTCTTGATGCCAAACCGACATGCATGCGCGCTTGGCAGGCTGTCCTCCGGAGGCCAGGGATGATGAGCTGTGGAAGGGTATCCACTTTCACTTTGCAAGTATTTGCATGCCAATGCCTTGCCATAGCTGCTCTTTGGAGAAAGAGGGGTATTTGTGCCTCAGAGTGAGGCTGTTTATAGGCATCTTAACCAACATAGTGGTGGTGGAGCTAGAAGTTCCATTCCCGCCATCCTCTCCCCTTGGGTGAGGTCTTGGAAGTCCATCGTTTTGCCAGCGGTGAAAATAAGTGAAGCAGTTCCTAGGTAAAAAGCTATTACTAGGGCCACCCACCAGATCTTCTTTGCAGGAAGGATGGGACAATCAAGAGAAACCCCAAGGTCTTCACAAGACACAGCAACTGCCAGTTTGGAAAAGGAAAGACATGTTAAAGAGAAAGCTTTAAAGTGGGGTTCTGGAAGGGAGGCAAGTCATCATTCATGCAGATATTTTCTTGAGCACTGAGCATACATAGGACTGGGCACCCAGAAAAGAACACCACGGTCCACCCTCCCTAAATTAAAGGAGTACTCAAAGGGAGGCCCCTTAGTAAACAGACACCGTTTTATGTATGTGCCAAGAGATATGAAATAATAGTGTAAGTTATTATGAAAACAAGACGAGGGTGATAACTGCAAGGGAGGCGAGAAGGAAGGAGGTAAAAGAACTTCCCCAAAGAAGCACCGTGTTTTCACTGAATTTTTCAGGATATCCAGCCACACTTGAGCTGACTGTCAGCAACAAGGAATACCGAACTGGATGTGGCACTGTGCTAGGAATGACGTCATACAATGTCAGGAGTATGACGCCCCACAGACCTCCCATCTGCAAAGAATTTCCCATTTAAACACTCCTAGTACTTCAAAACACAACCCACACTTTCAAGGTGTGCAGATATTCCCTTGTGCACGGACCCTATTAGTAGATTTGACCATGAAAAGACTGCCGCCTACAAAGTGAAATAATTGCGCTTTACCTCCCAGAGACAATTTAGTGATTTGTAAAAAGCAAAGACAGCTTCCCCTCAAATTAATCTCTAATGGCCCTATCGTGAGTCGGGCTTGGAATTTCTCTCAAATTGGCACCGGCAAATGCCGAACTCCTAGCAAATAGTTACTCAGGCTTTATAGGAATTTGCTAAATTGGCTTTTTTCCTCCAATTGTCAAATTCTCAGCAAATTACATGGTCATTCTCAAAGCTCCCAAGTGGCATGTCCATGTGGTTGTGAGACTAGGTTTGTCCTTAGGGACAAAGCTACTGGTAACCACGAGGATCTTGATAGGCCAAATATCTATTTTCTCCCAAGTGTATTCACTGGAGGGAAAAAAAAAAAAAAAAAAACCCTCAATATTTTCATAGATAGGTGGGTAGTGTGAGAAAGAAAATCCTTCTTTATGACTGAAAAAAGTAGCAAAGTGCCTGGGCTTCAGGCATGTTTTCCCAATTCCCAGTTAGGGCCTACCTCTAAGGTTGATTTCTAGTTCAGACTGAAGATAAATTTTTTGCAAGTATAGTTGAACTTTAGTACGTGCTCTCTAGACTTTCACTTACAACTCCACACTGTCAATTCTAGCTACACTAGAGTGAGGCCAGCTAAGTATGATCCCCATTTAACTTGTTAGCCCTGTGCCATCCTTCATAATTTGGACTGACTCAGGTGTTACACACCCCAGGACCTCAGTGTCAGCTTCACAGGGAAGAAGCAGCAAGGACTGAAGGATACAGGGCCAAAAACTGCAAGGAAAGCAGATCACGAAACCTTTCAAAGTGGACCTTAAATGAGGGCTTCGTTCAGACAGCACTGATGCCCAAGGGATCTTCCCAGATTAATAGGGCAGCAAAAGTCCCCAAAGGGTGATGAGACCCTCCTGCTCTCACTGTAATCTACTAGCCCAGTAGTTTTCAACCCTAGCTCTACTGCATTAGAGTCACCTGATAAGTATTTTTAAAATATCCATACACATGACCGAAGGCAGAAATTCTGATTTAACTGGTCTAGAGTGGAATCTAGGCACTGCATCTTTAAAAGTTCCTCAGAGCATTCTGTTGTAAGCCAACATAATGAGCTGAAAAGAGACCCCCAACAATATCAGGTACTAATCCCTGGAATCAGGAAATTTTACCTTATATGGCAAGAAAATGAATTTGCAGGTGTAGTTAAGGATCTTGAGATGGGGAGATTATCTTGGAGTATCTAAATGCAATCACAAGTGTCCTTATGAAAGAGAATCAGAGGGAGAGATGACTCACAGTGAGGAAGAGGTGATATGAAGATGCAGCAGAGAGAGATTTGAAGATGCTTGAAGACTGGAGTTATTTGGCTACAAGCCAAGGCGTGCGGCAGCCACCAGAAGCTGAATGAAGCAAGAAAGGGATTCTTTCCCAGAGCCTCGGGAGCGAGCATGACCCTGCCAGCACCTCGATTTCAGCCCAATGACACTGATCTCGGACTTCTGGCCTCCAGAACTGAGAGAGAATAAATCTCTGTTCTTTTAAGCCACCAAGTTTGTTAATTTATTATAGCAACCATAGGAAACCAATATAGCCATGGCTGGCAACCACAGCTCTAGTCTCACTAGCTACTGCTGAGGTGCTCAGAAAGGCCAAGCTCTTTGCTAACTCCAAGCCTTTTCACCTGCTTTTCGTCAGCCCGAAACACTCTTTAGCCTGGTCTTCGTTTGTCTGACTCCAGGAGGCTTTCTCTGATCCCTGACTCAACCTAAATTAGATTCTGCTTGCTCGTTATTTTCTTTTAGAATTTTGTCCTTATCCTACATAACCTTATCACAGTTTGCAGTTAAATATCTATTTGTCTAGTTATTTATTTAATGTCTTTCTTCCCCACCAGAATATAAACTCTTTGTGGACAAGGCTTACAACATTTTGTTCACCACTGTATTTCCAGCACCTAACAAGGTGCCAGACATATAGTGAGTGATTAAAAAAAATAACTTATTAAAAGAAATAATCAATGAGCAATGACACTCACAATATTTAGGACTGAACACCAGGGAACAGTCAGGGATAGGAAGCAGGATCTATCTCCTGGGAGAACTGCAAGAGCCAGGAGGAAAATCTTATCTGGGCCCCAAATGAAATGGCCAGAGTCCAGACAGTGTTCGAGGCACTATGGGAGAACTGGAGTAATGGCAGAGGATATGCTCGAGAAGTTTGAAGGTGCATACTTGATTCCCAGTTTGCAGCCGCCAGCCACAGTTCCAGACTGCAGTAGCCATAGATCATGGGGATCTTGATACAGTACCAGGCTTGTCTAGTATTGGGTCAGGAACTAGGTAGGGAAAAGAAAGCAGGTGGATCTGCCTTACAACTTGTAACAAGACATAACTGGAAAAACGTAGACACAAACAAATATTCAAATTACACAAGGCACATCTATTCCTTCATCTGTGTGAAAGGATAATGGTTGAAATCTATCAATCTCCAGGAGTTTTAGGATGCTTTCACTAGCCACCTGTCCCTAAGTTAGGTAATATATAGTGTACTATTTGTGTATGTATTTATTTTAAAAATCACTTGAGCAAATCCTGAATCACAGTTACAATCCATTGCACTATTCCTTCTTGTCTGCTCCTATGATAGTAAACAATTCACAAGGCAAAAGTGATTGAGGGCTGGACACAGGTTCTCTCCTCAGAACCCCACAAGCCCCTCACTCAGTGAATCAGCAATGGCCAGAGATATGTAACTTTGGAAACCTAGGAATTCCAGGATTAGAAATGGCAATTAAGCAAATGAGCAGACCTAAAAGCCTCGCCTTCAGCCCAAAAGCTAGAATTATCAGATTAGGGAAGAAGAGGCCCAGTAAGGTGGGACTCTCTAGGGGGAAACTCAGTTAGGTCTTTTGGTTGCAAGGAACAAATGCACCTACTCATGCCAGGAAAAAGATGACTCTTTAACACTGCCATTTGTTTTGTTTTGTATTGTTTTTACTCCTCCATTTTGACCTCAGGATCATGTTGATTTTGTATTTATAAATGTAAACATTTTGATCAGAGTAATATGAACTTCATTAAATTTTCACTGAGAAACAATTTTCCAGAGCAAACTCTATTGGTTCAATTTACTTTTTTTTTTTTTTTTCCTTTTAGCAAATTCTCTACAATGTGCCTAAGATTGGTTTCCCTGTATTTATCCTGCTTGGAGTTTGCTTAGCTTCTTGAATCTATGGGTTGATGTCTTTCATCAGTTTTTGGAAAGTAATCGACAATTATCTTTTCAAATATTGCTGCTTCCTCATTATCCTTCTCCTATCCTTCTGGGATTCCTGTTACATATGTTAAAGCATGGACTGTGTTCCATATATATCTTTTGTTCTGTTCAGTTCTTTCCATTTTGCTTTCCTTTCTGTGATTTAGTTTGGATATTTTTAGGGGGGCCTACCTTTGAGAATACTAATCTTGTCTTCTGCTATATTCAGTATGCTGTTAAATCTATCCAACGAATTCTTATTTTCAGATATAGTATTTTTAAGTTGTAGAATATCTGTTTGAGTCAAACTCAAATTCTTAGATGACCCTCTTAAAGAAGACTCTGAAAAACCAAAGCCTTTGTTATTTCCCCCCAGAAGGTTTGCTCATTCCTCTGAAAGGCAGATAGAGAGGGACTGATCACCTCAATCCAATCAGGAATTAAGCTGACTTGGAGCTGGATTGCAGCTTTAGTTAGATTCAGTCCACCTGTTTTCAATACCTCAAGAATGGTTGTGTATTTGTTGCAGGCCCTTCCATGTAGAGCAGGGGTTCTTAACCTTTTTTGTTCCACGGATCCCTTTGCCAGTCAGGAGAAAACCACATACTGTGTATTATTTAATAAATATACCATAATTTATACCAACACGTCCCCACAAGAATAAGGCTTTTTTTGAATTTCATTTCAAGCTCATGAACCCCTGGTTAAAAAACCCTGCTCTAGAGGGCTCCTCAGTCTCCATGTGGCAGTGAGACGCTTCACTCTGCCTTTCCAGCCCACCTTCCCAGGGCTCCTGGGCCTCCCAGTACTCAGCAAGTCCTTTGGGAAAACTGGGAAAGGCATTTGGAGCTCCTCTGGATTCTAGCTTGTCTGCTTACTTGGCTATCCAAGGCACTACAGGTTTGTCTTTCCCCAGCAGAGGCCCTCTGGCTAGGCCAAGTTTGACTGAGTCTCAGCCTGTGATCAGACTTGCAATTGAAAGAAAATAGCCATTGATCTCAGCTAACCTAGGAAGAGAACTTGCCTCTAGAATTTTAATTTATCTAATTCTTTTTGCTTCCCAGCTCTTTAAAAATATGCTTTTTATAATTCATTTAATTTTTTCTAGTTATTACAGCATGAGCTGATGGCCTGGTACCAGTTACAATTGAGAAGCAGAAGTTCCCATTAGTCCAAATTAATTCCACTATTAATTTTCTATATAGAAGAGGTAAATTTTTCCCAGTATTTTCCCATCTCATTCTTATTTGACTGACATGATATTCATCTAGCCCAATTTTGAGATGTAAATTTACAACCAAGATTTAATTTATTGATCAGTATTTGACCATATGATCAGTATTTTGACCATATCATTTATAGCACCTGCCATTGTAAATTTTCATCTGTGACCATTGTTTTTACCAAATTTAATTTTATCCATTCAAATTTTACAAATCTAAACTTATAGAGATTCCATTCATCAATGAATTTTTAGGTTCTAACATGTTTTACCAAGTACAGCCTTAGATATTCTGAGTTTTATTTTGTATTGATTACTTTTACAAGTCATATCCATTATTAACTCAATAAAAGACCAACGATCTAAAGTCTTACCTAATCTCTAAAAACAATATGTGCAATGATTCTCAGATATTCCAGAATTTCTTTAATGTCCTGAATTGGTCCACTGCATTTCTAATAAATTTCTTTTACAAGTCTCTAATCTATAGAGTAATGGTGCCCAGTGCTGATGGTACAAAGAGCAAAATGATGAGACTGAAGTGGCAAACTGGTGATGGCAAGATCAACATGCCTTGCATCTTATGACTAGAGCAGCAAAGATCCTGAGACCTGACACAGTTCTAAGGACGGGGTGCTGTCTACATCTCCACTTGCTGTGTCCTTGCCTCTATGCCTCTGCTCTTACCGCCTCTCTCTCAACAAAGCTTCCTCTGTTTAGTCATGGTTTTTCTACCACCTCATAACATCAGCTTGCCCAGAGACCATTCTGGCTACCATGTTCCTTCCCTCTGTGTCATAGCCTTTCAGTTTCAGTGTCTGCCATTGATCACCTCTATTTTTTTGGTATCATGTCTGGGTTCAAATTCCTGAGAGAAAGATTATGATTAGCCCAGTGTAGTCTGAAGGCTTAAAAGGGCCCTAGTTAAGGGAAACTTGCTCAGGAATCCCTCTAAGCCAACATTTCTCAAAGTGTGATCTCCAAATCACCTACAAGATCTTCTTTCTACATTCCACAGCCCCAGGCCTTGCCCGTGGCTATCATTCCCCCAGCCATAAGGGAAACCTGGCAAGAGGTGGCTGTGGCTCCTTTCAGATCTTCTCTTCCTCACACCATGAGAAAACACCCTGGAGTAGCTGAAAAAGCTCCAGTGCCAGGTCAGCCTAGGTTCAGCTGCTGACAAACTGATATCCTCGGTGAGTTCCTAAATAGTCTGAGTCTTAGTTTCCTTATCTGTAAAATGATATCTACCTTACACAGAGAACTGGCATAATATATATGAAGAACTTGGCACAGAAAAAGCGCTCAACAAATATTAGTTCCGTTTCCTCTGAGAGCAAGTCCATGGTGTCACTTTCATGCACAGAGGATGACACAATACTAGATGTGGCCAGAACCAAGAAAAATACATGAGATGGACCCAGGAAATAAATGGATGGATTTGCCAGTAAAGAGACACTGTTATTTTTTTCTCCCCACCAAGCTTGATTTTCCCAGAGATACTGCATTTCTTTGGATAACTCGGCAACCACTCAATCCAGATATAGTCTCTCAGGCAGGCAACATGTTTACAGTCAAAATGCTCACTTCCACTTCAAATTTCCAGTCCCCTGCTGCTACTTTCTGCAAACTTAATTAATTAGTTACAGCTAACATTTGTTCAACCTCGTGCAGCAGTGGGAGACTGAAGGAAATGGGCTCTCATAAATTAAAAACATTTCAAAATATTGTCTTCTCCCAAGAAAATGTTTCCTTAAAAACATAAAAACTAGCACACCATTTGGATAACTTTAAGTTTTCAAAAGGAAACAAACAAGTAAGTTCCAATTCATGTTGATTGTCTATTTCACTTCTGTCAATCCATGGTACTACACTTTCAGTATCAAGCCGATGCTGTAACCTGGTCATCCCCTTAATAGATACGTAATGTGCCCTCTACCTATCTCCTTTGTGATGTTCAGGTAATTATATGGCATATAGTCCTGGTGCAGAAATGCCTGCCACACACTCCATCAGTCAGCCGATTAAGATGTGCCTAAACTCGAAGTGATAACGTTGTCTTGGAAAATTAGAAATGCAGGTGCCATATTGAGGGCAGTGATGTGTAGCAAGAGGGGAGAGTAAATTTCTTTTCCTTATTGGTTTGGTTGTTTCAACACCAACACATAATTACATTGGCTAAGACTAAATAATAGGAAGCATGGATAGGAAATAGCCCTGCAGGAATCCACGGGCTTGAACATGAGGCAGTGCGATCTGTCAGCCTGGTTGAAGGCTATCTGCTGAGTAAGGGGACTCTTTGGGGGAAAGCACTTCCCATCCATCGTGGCATGAGCACACGTTCCGATTGCAGCTATCCCACTCCCTGCCATGTGTTTTACAGTGTTTCCTCATCTAAAAGAAGTCATACCTGCTCTGTTTGATTGGTGAGCACCCTGTCCAATTCTCACACGTAATCTGCTATTGCTGTTATTAGGCATAGCATAGTAGAAAGAGCTTTGAACAGGGAGTCAAGACTCCTGAGTCCTAATCATAGCTCTGCACATAACTGTTCAAGTCACGTCTCCATAAGTGAGATGGATGCTAGCTGAAGACATCTTC
>JAQZBX010078466.1:0-14124 GCA_029593785.1 Cabassous unicinctus
AGGAGAAGAGAGGAGGAAGCTCAGAGTGGAAGAGGAGGAAGGAAAGGTGGGCAGGCGCTAGCTGTCCAGAGGGAGGCCTGGAAACCTTGATTAAAGACTTTAGGACTTGCACCCAAGGGCAATGAGAAAACTAAGGGCTATACAGGAGGGGGCGTAACCATAGGGTTGGTATTTTTATTTCTTTATTTTGCCACAGAGTAAGGAATGGATAGGAAGATTGCAAGAATGAAGCCATTGCAATCATCCAGGTGGAAATTGATGAGTGTTGGGCTAAGATGGAAGTGGAGGTGGGAAAAGAAACCATGCCAGAGATATTATAATCTTATAAAATTGGTAAGATTCGGTGATGGGATATGGGGTTAAGGAAGAGGGAGCACCAAGGGTGACACGAAGTTCTTAACTCTTAGTTGAGCACTGGGTGGATGGCGGTGCCCGTGTTGGGATGGGACCCCCAGAGGAGAGCCAGGCTTTGGAAGGCAGATGATGAATTCAGCTGGGGCATGTTAGAGTAGAGTCCCTCTCTATATGTGAATCTGGCACTTAGGATACAAATTTGGGCTGCAGATATGGACTGAGAGAGGCTGTCAAATACATGGTGTTGAAAGACAGGGGGTGGTGGAATTGCCCCAGGAGAGTGCTCAGAGGTGAAAGAGAAGAGGGCCCATTGCTGAGCCCAGAGGAACTCATTTAACAGTCTGGTCAGGGAGTCAAAAAACACTTAGAGGGAAATGGATGTGGCTCAAGTGATTGGACTCCTGTCTACCATATAGGAGGTCCAGGGTTGGATTCCTGGGGCCTCCTGGTGAAAAGCAAGCTGCCCACGCAGCAAGCTGGCCCGCACGGAGAGCTGGCCCGAGCAGAGAGCTGGCCCATGCAGAGTGCTGGCTTATGCAGGAGTGCTGGCTCAAGTGGAGAGCTGGCACAGCAAGATGATGCAATGAAAAGATACACAGAGGAGAGACAATAAGAGACGCAGCAGGCCAGAGAGCTGAGGTGGCACAGGAGATTGAGCACCTCTCTCCCACTCCAGAAGGTCCCAGGATCGGTTCCCAGTGCAGCCTAAAGAGAAGACAAGCAGACACAGAAGAACACAAACACACGAAGAGCAGAAAGCGAATGCAAAACAACGGGAGCGGGTGGTGGTGGGAGGGTAAATAAATAAAATAAATCTTAAATTTTAAAAACTGATCATACAAAAAATTTTAAAAAAAACAAAATCACTTAGAACAGGTGAGGAAGATAGAAGTTAAAGGAGGAGAAAATTTCTAGAAGGTGTGAACAAGGGTCTGGGGATCAAATCTCACTAAGAGATCAAGCAAGTTAAGGCTGAAAACTATCCACTGGACATGGAGATCATTGGTGACAAAAGGAGTTTCTGTAGAATAGATGGTCAGATTGCAGTGGATTGATGAGTGGGAGAGGGGGAGGGAAGGAAGGGGAAAGCCATTGGAAGGAGAGTAAAAGGTAGTATGGAAAGAGGCCACTAGAAGGAGATACCAGGGTCAGGGAGATTTTTGTTTAATTGAATTTTGAGATGGGAGAGGTTGACTACCTTAAAAGCCCTTGGAGAATATCCAGTAGCAAGGGAGGGTCTGGGTGCATGAAAAAGACATATTATCTCCATTTTATAGATAATTAGGAGAGGCTGAGAGAAGGCAAGGTCACACATAGTAAGTAGCAGAAAGGGATTTGAACTCAGTTAATCGAGGGTTAAACAGCCAATGTTCTTCCCACCTGCAGCGTAAGCCTTCTCATGATTGCTGAAGCCTTTGACCTCTTGGATATCTGCATGAACATGGGAGATGGACAGGGTGATGTTTTTGCCTCTTTAGTGGCTGAGATTGCCTGCTGTGGCCCATGTGGCTGTGCCAAGTCAACGTCCAGCCCATTTCTGGTCTGGTCCTTCCTGCTGTCTTACTTGAATTCATAACACACAACACATAGAGACAGTGAGATGAAAACAAATGTTCCTCATAGATCAATGCTCCTTCTCTGTGTGTTCTTCATTTCCTGGCAGAAGAGTAGAGGGAGAAGCCAGTTCCTGCAATTTGCCAATCAGGATGCTCTAATTTACTAGATCATGGTCGCAGAGCTGAGCGCCATTTCCCAGCATCCTGTGCAGCCTGTGGAACTGGAGAGCTTGGAGGAGGGGAGGCGGAAAGGCAGCCCAGCTCCATGCGTACCGTGCGCCCATCAGCCTGGGTAATGAGGCCATGGGCTGCTGTTGACACAGCCCCATCTTTCAAAAGGCAAATGAAAGTAAGGCACCATGAGAGAAACAATGCAGATAAAAAGTCCATTTCAGGACTCCTTATGACCTCTGCAGTCCATTTTTTCTAAGTCCTTTCATTGATTATATCGTCTTTAAAATAGGAAAGGGAATAAAGAAGAGAAGCCGGTCATTCACGGTGGCTGAATCATGCCTGTTCTGATTTCTTCTTCATGTGGCAAAGTTTTAGGCAACGAACCAAAAAGAGCCCTTTCCAAGCTCCACCCAGCCTGGGAAAGGCTTGCCAAGGTGTTCTCCCTAAATCACCGGACCTAGATTTCTGCGTTCCAGGCTTGCCAGCTTCTAAAAAGCTTGGAACTTTGTGTTCAGAATAGCAAGCTGCCTCTTGAGAGGAAAAGAGGGTTTCTGTAGCAAGAAAGTGGGCGCTCTGTCTCTCCTCCTTGCCTACCGCATACCTTCTCTTCCTCCTTCACACCTGTTCTTTAATGATTAAAAAATAAGTAAAAGCCACAATTAGAAATGTCTTCCAATAAAAACACTTCTGAGGAGAAGTGAAAGAGTGCCTTCATCTCACAATGAAATAAAATGGTGCCTCCGGCCTTGTCCTCTAGAAAAGCAGAGGTTGGGGCAAGGATTAAAAGGTGAGTGGTGTGAGCCAGGGGGTGAAGGTCACAGAGAGGTGAGGAAAGCCACAGTTGCCAGGATGCTACTCCATTCTGGCCAGTGCTGGCCAGAAAGAGGCGCAGTTAGGGGCTTAGTACCCATGCTTACTTGACACAAGGGACTTCTCTGGAAGGGTTGCAGGGGGAAACACGTCTCGTACCTCAGAATGGCACACAGAAAAGGAGAGAGCTTTGTCTACCAGGGCCTCTCCCCTCTCCCGTCTGACACGGGTCAAGCTCCATCCCAGAGGGAGATGCTCCCCCATACTTCCGGATTGCATAACTCAGTCCCTCATCTCAGGAAACCAGATCCCACACCATGCACGGTGTGTTACATTCAAATCCCAAAGTGGAGGATCACCACGCATGGGTCGGGTGGTGAAAGAGAGAGAGAGAGGAAGAAGGAAAAGGAGAAGGAGGTGGTGGTGGTAAGTAGAATCTGAGAAGGACCATGAGGTCTATGTCACAGTACAATGGATAGTTGTTTTTGTTTTTTTTTTTCCAGAGAATAGATAGAGGGGAAAGGAAAAAGAAAAAAAGAAAAAGAAGGCAAGCCTGTGGGGATGGGAGAACAAAGAGGTCTAAGGTGTCCCTAGAAGGAAAGGACTGAGGGGTAGGTCTGGCTTCAGACATCTAGGGGCCCAAAGCAGAGAGGGGAGTAGAGGGAGGGTTCTCACGGGGCAGTCAGGAGTCCCATTATTGGGAAAAAAGTACTTGGGAGGCACACGGGTGTTTAGCACAGAAGAGAGTGCTGATAAAACCTAGCCTCAGGACTGGTGAGGAGACGTGAGTGTGGCCTGCACCCCAACCTACCTACTAAGATCCCAGGACCTCTAGAGCTAAAGAGGCACCTACTGACAGTACTGTTTCTCCAGCTAAACCCAAGGATAGACTCTGTGACCTTGGGGGAGGGGAACAGAAGATTCCCTCAGCAACACCATTTCCTGGGGCAAGGGCAGGACCAGCCACTCACCCTTCCCAGCCACCCACCCCCCGCCGCCCTTCCCCTGCAGAAAGGGAACCAGGGTCCCCTCTAAGGATGTTCCAGGCCCCACCCTGCCTTGCCTGGCCAGAGGAACAGCCAACAACCCAGCCCTGTAATTTCTCTCCCAGGCCTCATGCCTTAGAGGATTTAAAGGCAAAGCACTCATTTAGGGGACAGAGTTTTCGGGCGTCCCTCTGTTGGCCACATGCTGGCCTCCTGGGAGGGGGTTCATTAGCTTTCCCCTGGCAGAGCATCTTGAAAACTGCTGAGGGCACCAAAGAACTCTCTCTTGAAATGGGTGTCTGACCTTAGTGAAGTCAGTTGCAAGGAAGTCAGAGGGCTTGGGCAAGATTCTGCTCTCCATTTCAACTGGCCTAGGGGCACTGGGACCCTCTCAAGGCTCAACCTAGGTTGCAATTAACAGACTTGATTCATTTAGCCTTCTACAGTGTGCAAAGAGCTTTCACCTTTGCTATCTCTTTTGTTTTTTAATAACGATACCGTGAGGCTCCTGGTGAGCAATTTAGACTCAGAGAGGTTATTAAGAAGAGTTCCCAAGGTCACACAGCTGATAAAAGACTTGGGTTCAGATCTTTTAATCATAAAGTCTCCAATTCTGTATTAGGAACCTAGAGAGGAGCCTAAGGGATGAGACTCAGCATTAATTTGATTATTCTAATTTGGAGAGGTTGTTCTAAACGCTTGCATAGCAACCGAGAGACTTTCAGGCCCTGATCTTTACACAGCAGCTACCCGGCGCTATCTCCGGCAACAGCCCTGAAATCCTCCATATTGTGCGTTTTCCTCCCTCAGTTAGCACCCTTCCCACCTGGACTATTTTGAGAAGAAAATCAACAAGCATTTCCCAAGCCGCTTCTCTCTCTCTTCCTCTCTTTCTCCCTCCCTCCTTTCCTTTCCCTCCCCGCTCCCTCTCTTTCTCTCTCTTTGCCTGGGAAGGAGACTCCCTCAGAATTTTAATAGCATCAACCAGCTTCACAGCTGGGGGCAGAGATAAGGGCTCCTCCCTTAAAGCTTTTCCCCAGGGTTTGTGGGTGTAACTCTCACTTCTTCAATTTGGGAAACCTTCACACAAAGACAAACCCGTACAATTATCAGTTCCCACAGTGGGAAGAGAAGTCAGCTCTGGCTCCCAGCCCAGCTGTTTATCTCCTTGTCCAAGGCTTTCTCCCCACTCCCTGCCTGGCTGAACTGAAGGTGAGGAACCTGGCCACCCGGCCACAGGGGAACTCTGGGAAACTCCCGAAAACCAGAAAAGCCCTGTTTGAGGATCTGAACCACTTCCAGACTTAAGGTGGTGGTGGGACCCAGAGCAGCGAAAGGGGCCTGCAGCTTCTTCCCAACCTCCACAGGCCTCTGTGACCAAGCCACCAGATGTGTTGTGTTGCCTTCTTCCTAAAAACACTTTCGGCCTCTCTTGTCCCTTCTTTATACATAGCTCTTCTCGCACTTCCTTCCTCCATTCTACAGATTTCACATGCCTTGAAGAAGACACTACCTTAGCCCAAAATTTTGGCCCAAAATTTTGTAATGGACTAAGAGGCCCCAAGGTGTAACATAAAGAGGTGACCAGAAGGAACTGTATTGAAATAGTAAATTTTGTCCCTGGGTGGGAATATGTCCTAGGGCCCGCTACTTAACCCCTTTCTGCCTCAGTTTCTCCTGCTGGAAACTGTGTTATTGAAAAGACTCAATGGGATAATTCACATGAAAGCCACTGGCCCATGGAAGGACTCAACAAAGGTTAGAGCCCTTTCCTAGGACAGGGTCCTCCAAGAGGCGATTGAAAGCCAAACAAAACATTGCCCTTGACTTTGAAAATCACTTGTCTTTATGACTCTTTGTTTCTCCTCTTAGAAACTTACTGTAATACACACTGAAACCTTCACACTTATTTTTACTGGTATTCTTCCCCTTTCAGTTAAACTGCAAGCAAAAAGAAGCAAAAAGTCCATCTTGTTTCCCACCCCCAGTCACCAAGGCAATTCTGTCCTCCCACCTGTCCTTGTATGGGGGAAGAAAGAGGACAAAGAATTATCAACTTATTTATTCATTTGTTTGTATCCACCTGGTCCCAAAAAAGGATTTCAGGCAACTCAAAGTGTATCACTACAATAAAATACAATTTTAGATTAAAAACGAGGGCAATGGGATAGGGAGAGACAAGTGTTAGAGGGGTAGGAGGAAGCCAGGAGTGAAGTTGCACACAAAATGCATGTCAATTATGTGAGCTGATGGTGAGAAGATCTAGTTGTCAATGAAAATCCACCCTCCTTCTGTTGCTGGGTAGACTTCCAGGTCCTCGGTCTCTTTGCAAGAAAGAATTGTGAGAAAGAATTCAAGGATACGATGCTTCGCAGTTTAAGCAAACAAGTAAAGAGTTTAATGTAAAGCAAAGTACACACCCAAGATGTGTACTTTGGGTGGGCTTGCTCAGGGGGGCTACGTGCCCTAGGCTGCACGCCCCCTTCCTTCCTCCAAGCAGATGAAGACTTATAAGTTGCAACATTCTCCTTGGTCTTGTCATAAGCAAAAGAAGTGGAAACACAACATTCTCGTTGGCTCTATAGATCTGCCCAGCCTGAGTGGGGGTCAAGGGAGATGACAGGAATGGGTTTTTCTTTTATCTGCTGCCTTCAGGCACCCGACCTTGGGCGGTTGACTCCTCCCTTGTTGGCGGGACTTTAGCTGTGCTCTCCGTTGCAGGCACAGGCAAAGATGGGTGACCTGGGTGACCGTGAGCAGGAGGCTCACAGAGGACTGGCTGTTTTGTTTTTGTTGCTCTAGGGCCTTCCCACAGCATCTTTCCTTCCCTCAGGCCCCTGTTCTCGCCTGCCTCAGTAGGGACAGAGATAGAAGAGCTGTGTGTGAAGAAGCCACTGAAAACAACAGCTTTGGCCTTTGTGTCTCTTCCATGGGAAGGAGAGCAATGGGGCCCCTCAAGTCTCCATGTGCGAGTTAGCAGAAGGCCAAATTACGGCTGTTTCCTGGCTAAGGCTGTGCAGAAGATTGGCCGTGCATTTGGCATGCTGGGGGCAGGGAGCAGATACTAGGAGTTTGAAAAACCAAAATGAAATAATGAAATAACCTGGGGCTTGGTTTGGAAAAATGCAATTCTATGACAAATTCAAGGAAGCTCTGACTTTACGACAGGGAGCCACTGTATGCAGTGTAGTAGCTCAATAAACTAACGAACCATCGATGACCGAGTTGATCAATGATATGTCAGGTCCAGTACTCGGTACTAGGGAGCTGGAAACTACTCAGATGATTACACTCGTGTAGAATGTGTAGACTCATCTGCACCAGCTCCCCCCCACAGACACACACACCATGTCCTTGTGTAGCTTCATGAATGTGCCTCCTCCTCCTCCTCATTTTATCCCACTTGTGGACTGAAGGTGTCATAAAGTGACTGAGTGGCAGTGTGGAGCTCCATTCCAGTGTGTGTGTCTCTCCTTCATGTCTGTACCTTATTCCTTTCCCCTGCCTTTCATTCTGGTCATCCCATCCCTCACACGCCCCATCCTTCATCTCCATCTTCTCTTTGCCCTTCCTCTCCCCGACTTGCCTCTGCAGCAGAGCTGCTGGTGGTATTTCGGCTGCTCACTTGTGGGAATGCTGCTCTGGGGCCCATCAGCAGCTGCGGCACCGGGGGTTTTACTCTCCCCCATTTCTAAGGTGATATCTGAGTTACTCGCAATAGGTATTTACACTGCACACCCAGCATTCATGTTGCTTCGTTTCTGTTCAGCTATCGATTCTCTCTCTTGGCAGCTGAAGGGTAGCTTTGATGTGGGGATGCGTTGTAGTTTCTGAAGGAGAGAGATGTTGGTGGGAGGATTTACAGCTGTTTGAAGAATTCCTCCGCCCCATTTGTTCTGAAGGGAGGAGCTCAGGGTGTGTTCTTCTGGCTGGGAGCTGCCTTCCTGAAGCCTGTCTCTCTCAGAGAAGGAGAGCGGAAACTGAAGTGCTTCCAAATAAAGATCTGAGGAATGAGATTTGATCTGAAGGGATTTGTTCTTAAACTCCAAGAATTTCCAGATGCAATCCACGCCACCAGCAGATTTTGTTCCTTCCAGACAGTCAAAGGAGCTACTCTATTTGGGAACTGGAAGAGAGTTAGGGGAGGTGTTTATTGTCCCCTTCACCATGCAGTCTCCCCTTTAAATTTTTCTGCCCTAAGAGACTTCCCCTGTTCTGTTGTGGCAACTCTCAGCACGTGAATAGTGCTTTCTGGGGACCTCGCCTTTGTTAAGTAGATCTGCAGGGATACAGTAGAGATTTTAATGTGCGGTGCTGTGTTTTAATAGACTATTAAACTACAGCGTTGCACATTAGCTGGCTATGGCACAATTGCAGAAATATCGAAGATGTGCTCTCAGGAAAGCACTATTTACTTTAATGGGGAGATGCTGCAATAGACTGAAATCTCTGCAAAGCAAGCAAAGGGGAAGTGGAGGGGAGGACTGGGGAACTGTGATCCAAGCTGAAGAAAATCCTCTTCTTATTTCAGGGCAAATCTTGGCCCGGTTGCAACCAACCCAGGACTAGATGGCTTGTCTCCCTGTTAGAGAAAGAGTCTCACCAAGCTGTGAGTTTCAAGGTCACCTGGTACTCCAGACTCAATCTTACGGGCCTCAAGGTTGGAGCGACTTTGAGGCACGTGGTCATTTGTCTTAGTTTATCAGGGTATGGAGCTTTCATTTGTAAGGTTTCCTCTGCTCTCTGTGGCCTGAATGACAGGAGCCCATGGTAGATGATGCTCTTTACAAAAGACATTTTTGCTCCAGGATTTTCTCCTTCTCTCAAGTGCCCCCATCCCAGCACACACACAACCACACGCATATACAAGCACATGCACACACCCAAACATGTACACACACAAAGTACATACACACACACAAAAGCACATGTACACACACGTTGAATGCTTGCTTTCAGAAATACAAACCCCGAAATTCCAGACTGTGCTCGCTCTCAGCATTTTAGAGGAAGCTGGGCAAGTCTCTCCCCAGGAGAAAACCAGCAGATTTAAGATTTTAGATTCAGGAGCATCTAACTATTGAGTCATTATGAAAAGTAAAACTATGAGTATGTGGTTTTTCACCTGTAATATTCTGCAGCAGATATAAATGTTAGAAACAGAGCTATCCAAGCCTCACCCAGATGAGGGCTGTGAACAGCTATTCTCAAACAAATCTATCTTAACTCATGCTTTTTCCTACTGTGCCTTCCTGCTGTAGAGCAACATTTTAAAACCAAATTGCAAATTCTTAAAAGAGGCCGGTGCCTTCCCAGGATATTCTCCCCAAACCCACTCTTTAAGCAAACCCAGGAGCCCAGGGGGAGGCAGGAAGAAATGGAAAGACAAGGGAAGTATCCCCCAAATCAGAAACACAACAAGACTTCCGGATCTGCCTAAAGACTTGGCTCATTCAGCCTCGGAAGTAATCGCTTTCTTCCCCAGCGACATTTTATTCTAGGTAAACAGACAAGAATGTTAATTCCATTCACGCGCTCACCCTCATGTGTTATTATGAGAAAGGGTGAGCTGCTTTTTTGTTTCTTTTTTAAATGGAGGCCTCCTGGGGAGGGCAGGCAAGCAGCCGCCCCAGGGTAGGATTCGGGGCAGTCCCGGGCATTGGGCCCCAGGCTTGCCACCTACAGCCAATGCCTGTCGGCCTTTAGGAACCGAAAGCACGAATACAAGAAGGGAGTTTCACAGATGCATTTGGAAGCCCTTTTAAAAATGTGTTTTTAAAAATAACCGGCATATGGTTAAACATTTTCCCCAATAGCACGGGAAGGTATAAAATACAAAGGAAAAGGCTCCCTTTTCCGCCTTACCCCTAGTCTAATTTACTCCTCAGGGTGAGCCATCGTGAAGAGTTTCAGTTTTCAGTTCTGTTGAGAGCTATTATAATTGTAAATGATCTAGTCACTTTATTTCAACTCAAGACCCTCTCCAGCGAGTCCCCATGTTGAAAGGAGAAAGAAACGTGATGCCCAGTACTTCTCACCTTGTTGGGCCTTCCACTTCTTCAGTTGATTCACCTTAGAGAGCAGCTGCAACCTTAGCTACAATTAGATAGGAGCAAGCTAAAAATACCTGGGATAGGTGGTTGGAGGGGCTGACACGGGCAGGCTAGAGAGCCGAGGGAGGAGCTTCTTCAGAAGGAAGCAATGGCCTTGATAGGTGAGAGGGGAGGAGCTGGAGTCTAAGGTCTTTTACTACATGGCTTTGTCAGGTCCTAAGGGCAGCTTTTCCCCATTAGTTACGGGATTACAAGCACTTCAAGAAGAAGCAGCTTGATGAGCATGGTGAGGGCTTGCTTAAGGACCTCAAGTGTGTCTCGCATCTGTCTTCATTCATTCCAAAAATGTGTATGTCCATGCCTGCGTTAAATACTTAATTGCACCTTAATGTTCCAATTCTTTGCCCCTCCCTCTATCCACGCCCTTCAGTGTATAATTTTGCAGTGTCCCCCACCGCTGTGACGGCAGTGAAATTCCCATCCCAGGGCTTGGCCATGTGCCTTCTGCGGACCAGGGAGATATTAGTAGACATAGCGCAAACATGCTGGATCTTCCTTCTTCTTGTGCTCCTGCCATCTTTGTGAGAAGGATGGGCCCAGGAATATGAGAAACCCGTGGAGCAGAGCTGTCCCAGCTAAGGTGCCCCAGCCAAAGTACAGATTCGTGAGCAAGCCCAGCGGAGATCAACCACATCCTGCTTAAGTCAGTGGGATCCCACAGACTTGTGAAAA
The DNA here is from genome assembly GCA_029593785.1 of Cabassous unicinctus. Taxonomy (NCBI): domain Eukaryota; kingdom Metazoa; phylum Chordata; class Mammalia; order Cingulata; family Chlamyphoridae; genus Cabassous; species Cabassous unicinctus. Next base: position 10,666 of record JAQZBX010078466.1, read on the forward strand.
CTAAGTGTTGATGATGGTCAGCCACTGGTGTTTTGTAGTTTTTGTTATGTGGCAATTTTGTAGCAATAGTAACCGATTCGCATCCCTACTGTCTTCTAGGCACTGTTGAGAGCACTGGGGAAAGCTGCAATGGATAAAACAGAGCCCCACCTCTCATGGAGCTTCCATTTCTGTACAGTACTCCAGAGTCCATCCACTTAATCCCCCTAACCCTGCATGGCACTCCCATTTTTGAAATGAGCAAACAGAGGCTGAGGAAGGCTAAGCGAATTGCTAGTGGTAATAACCTAATAAGCACTCGAACCCGTGTCTTCTGTCTCCAAGTGTTATGATCTTTTCACTAGCCCATAGCGACCTCTACCTTCTTCTGAAGCCCTGCAGTCTCAGAGGGACCTGACTTGTGTGGAAAGTCTGATGGGATTTGCAAGACTGACCCAGAGCGGACTCTATTATCAACAAGGGAACAAGGAGAAACAAGTCTCATTTTTATCCCCTGAAATTGTTCCTCCTTGCAATTAAATCAGTCTCTGTTTACAAGTATTTAGCATGACTCTAGAAATTGCATTTTGAAATTATGCGAACGAGGAGAGAAGGCAGCCCACATAGTGAGTGATCCCTCGTGGGTAATTGGCTGCTGGTTCTGGCTCCAATGATGCCTTCTTTTTTAGAGCATAATTAGCGATTTCAAATGAAACTGTTAGAAATGGCCTAGCTCTCCACAGAAAGGCTTTTCTAGCTCCTAACATCAGGAGATCTACTCAACTACATGCTGACAAATTTCCCTTTTTGTTTTTCTTCTTTTCATGGTGACCTGCCGAGCTATTTTTCAAAGGTTGGAAAGCTTTTGGGTGTACAGAGCTCTTCCAGATATGGGAAAAATACCAGATTCCCAACAGAAAATTCAGGATCTCTTTGGAAAAGGTGTTTTTCCTTTTTCTTTCTGTCTTCCTGTCTTCTTTCTGAGAAACATAAAGAGTATCTGGATTTTAGCAAAGTATTTAGCAAAATTAAAGCTTATTTCTCTCTCATATTTAAAAAAAAAAAATCTGGCAGTAGGCAGTCAGGCTACTGTGGTGGTCTGTGACCATCAGGGACAGGCCCCTTCTGTCCTTCATCCTCTAGATCACCTCATGAGTCAAGATGACTGCTGGAGGTCCAGCCATCTTATCTGCATTCAAGCACTGGGAAGGAGGAAGGGCTAGTTCCCTCAAGCAGAGTGAGCAACTTTTAGGGATATTTCCCCAGAGTCCCACAAAATAATTCACTTACAATTCATTGGTCAGAACTGAGGCACATGGTCACATCTACTGTAAGAGAAGCTGGGAAAACTGCAGCTAAAAATCAGGTTTCTGTTACTGAAGAGGAAGAAAAGAATGGATGCTGGGGCTGTAAACTGGTGTCTGCCATAGAAAGTGACAGTGGAATAATGTGGACATGTGAACTGAGTGAGGTTACAATTCAGTTTGTCTGAAACTAGTATTAATTAATTTATCGATATTGTATTGGGAGTTTAGGATATAAAAAGACTTTTCTCTTGCTCTGTTTTGTTCAACAATGTTATCCATGATTTACATGAGGACATTGAGGGCCCTCTATCTCTCGCTGCTGATGGCACAAACCTGGGAAGGTGAGGTACCATGTCAGATAGTAGAATCAGAAGCTAGAAACTCTAAAATGGCTGGGAGACTGGAAAGAGAGCAAGAGAAAATTTAGCAGGAAAAATATAAAACCCAATATTTAGGTCTAAAAACTTAACTGCCCAAGTACAGGTTGAGAGAGACATGGCTTGGCTGTAGCACATTTAATCTAGGCATTAAAAGTGAGATATGGCTATCAAAAGATCTAATGGGATCTGGCATTTGACAGGAAGGAAAACAGAAGCTAGTATTTATAGACACCTACAACAGGCCACACCATTTGATGGGCACTCACACTGATTCTGGATGTTATGTATAGCTATCCCCAGGTTAAGATAAGGTTAATGGCTCAGTTTCACACAGCAAGGAAGGACAGAGCTCTGCTCTTTCCTCTATTGCACATTTCCTCACTCCAAAGATATCCGCCCCTATGTTGTGACTAGAGGAACTGAAAAGCCCTCTGGTTCACACTACTCACCCTGCCAGAAATTCCCTTTGTAGGGACTACTCCTCAGGAGACACATTCTAAGTGCTCAAGGCAGTGTTTTACTTGCTTGCGAGCTCTTTAGCCAGGTAGTGTTAAAAGCAATTAGTTTATCTGATTAAGCAATTTGCAGTCTTTGTCACTTTGCAGAGAGCTGATCCCAGAGGAATCCAAGTATAACAGATAAGATATGAAGGGGAAAAGATGGAGGGAAACACCGCTGGGGATCGCAGGAGAGGCTTTCAGCGAGCACCAGACATGAGAGAGGAGGAGGCACAAGCCGAGGCTGCGCTGGAAGGTTCACCTCACCCCTGCAGCATCCTTGATAACAGAGGAGGAATTGAGGCACAGGGTCAAACAAAAACTTCCAAACTAGTTGGTTCCAATTGGACAGCTCTGTGGTCTCAGCCCTGATTGCGCATTAGAATAACCTGGAAACTCTTAGAGAATACCTTTCCTGGGGTCCCACTCCAGACTAATTAAATCAGAATATTGGGGAAGCGCCCCTGGCCTGTGGCTCCCAGGTGAGTCTAATGTGGAACAAGGGGGGTTGGTCTTGGAGACCCTTGAAGTGGGTCTCTCAGGCAGGAGGTCAGCCCTCTCCACATAAGGATTTCCTTAGGGGTGGGAGGGTCCTCCTCGGGTCTGCTTGGGAACTTCATTATAATCAACACAAGCCTTCCCTCTGCCCAGTTCATGGCCTTGAGGAGATGACAAGCACTTTGGTATCAAAAGCTGGGAATCCCAGGAGAGGGAGGCATCACAAATGCTGGAGCAGGCCAGCCTGGCCCCTTTATTCCTCCCAGGAAATTGGTTGAATTCATCTTTATTCTATGCCCACTTCTGAGTCCTCCTCTAGCTTCATTTCTGCCTAGAATGCCCCCTTTTCCTTGAGTTCTTCATTCAGGCTGGTCTGAAATAACCGCCTCCTCCACGACTTATTTCCCGGTTTCAAGAAAGGCGGGGGGGTGGGGTGGGGGGTCGGGGGAGGGTTCCCTCTCTCTCTACCCCTTGCGTGATTATGCAGCATACTCAATGCTCTTACCTCTTTACTGTTGTAAACGATCCTGGTTTTCACACCTGTGCCGGCAAAGCACCAGAGAAACTAGTTAGCTGTAAGGACTCTGGGCTGGTTAGACAAAGATTCCAGCTCCAAAGGTCCAGGGTGGGGCTCGGGAATCTGTGTTACTAGAAACACTGCCCACTTTTTTTGTCCCTGGCATATACAATATGGTGTAAAATGGTACGGAAGAAAACCTCCTTAGGTTCCCGTAGTTTTCTGCAGTTGATGTGCATGTTATAAGTGTGTGTGTGTGTCCAGGTGTGTGTGGACGGATG
>JAQZBX010078467.1:0-14119 GCA_029593785.1 Cabassous unicinctus
GAGGATTGGAATGGAAACATATGGGATGATGATAATATTGGTGGGGATATTGAAACCCTAAATACTGCTGAGAATTTACCTGATAAATCTGCAATGGCTTAACCTGTGGAGACCACACCTTGTCATCCTTGTTTCATCCATTCACCAGCCTGCCATTAGGAGTCTGGACCTCCTTCCAGCGCTGAGCCTCCCATCTGCCCCCAGAGAGTCTGGACCTTCTCCTAGCTATGAGGGAGGTACCAGCCAAAATCAAGCATGTGTTGCCCAACTTCCAGTCTTCCCTGAGGAATCTGCCTTACAACCCCTGCCTGAAGAGATGAATCCTGTCTCACCAGAAGAAAATGCAAAGGAATGCCCTGTGCTCAGTAGCCTGCAAGACATCTCTAATCCTTCTCCATATCCACCTACACCACTCCTCTTGTCTTTGAAACCTATTACTAGACTAAAATCACAACAAGCCCCCAAAGGTGAAATACAAAGTGTGACCCATGAGAAAGTACACTATACTCTGAAAGAACTGCATGAGTTTTCCAACTTATATAGACAGAAATCAGGGTAATATGTGTGGAAATGGATACGAAGGGTATGGGATAATGGTGGAAGGAATTTAAAGTTGGAGCAGGCTGAATTTATTGATATGGGCTCACTAAGCAGAAATTCTGGGTTCAACGCTGTAGCTCGAGGGGTTAGAAAGGTCGCTAAGAGTTTGTTTGGGTAGCTGACTGAAACATAGACCAAACGATGGCCTATCATGTCTGATGTTGAGATGCCTTATTTGGCCTGGTATACAATAGATGAGGGGATTAAAAGGCTTAGAGAAATTGGAATGCTAGAATGGATTTACCATTTTAGAACTGCCTACCCACAACAGGAATGTACAGAGGACACACCTTTAACCAGGACTGTGAGGAATAAATTTGTAAGACTAACTCCTTCTTCTCTGAAGAGCTCTATGGTTGCTCTTCTCTGTAGTTCAGATATTACTGTAGGGAGAGCTGTAATGGAACTGGAATCCTTAAACATTATGGGGATGATCGGATCTCAGTCCAGTAAAGGTCAAGTACCAGCAGTTAATCGCCAAAGGCAAGGTGGGTGTGGCTACCGCAATGAAAGGCAGATTGAAAGCAGCACCCAGAACAGTCTGAGTCAACGGAGTTATGGTGTTGGCTAATAGATCATGGGGTACCTAGAAGTGAAATACATGGACAGTCTATTAAATTTTCTTCTCGATCTGTATAAGCAGAAGAGAGCTAGGTCGAGTGAACAAAACCCTAACTCAAATTACAGATGCAGAGAATCACAGCCCCTTAATAAATTCCCAGACTTGAGACACTTTACAGACCCAGAGCCCCTTGAATAAGGAGAAGGCCAGGTCCCCTTGGGGAAGGATCTTGTTAAAGTGCCAAAAATTTTTATGTTAATCTTCCTCCCAACTTTCCCCAGGGAGACCTATGGCCTTTTGCCAGAGTAACTGTGCATTGGGGAAAAGGAAATGATCAGATATTTTGGGGATTATTAGACACTGGCTCAGAAGTCACATTAATTCCAGGAGACCCAAAACATCACTGTGGTCCACCAGTCAGAGTAGGGGCTTATGGAGGTCAGGTGACTGTTGGTGTTTTAGCTCAGGTCCATCTCACAGTGGGTCCAGTGGGTCCCTGGACACATTCTGTTGTTATTTCGCCAGTTCCAGAAGGCATAATTGGAATAGACATACTTAGTAACAAGCAGAATCCCCACATTGGATCCCTGACTTGTAGAGTGAGGGCTATTATGGTTGGAAAGGCCAAGTGGAAGCCTCTAGAACTCCCCCTGCCTAGCAAAATAGTAAATCAAAGGCAATGCCAGATTCCTGGAGGAATTGCAGAGATTAGTGCCACCATCAATGATCTGAAGAAGCAGGGGTGGTGATTCCCACCACATCCTCATTTAACTCTCCTCTTTGGCCTGTACAGAAAACAGATGGATCTTGGAAAATGACAGTAGATTATCATAAACATAACCAGGTGTTGACTCCAATTACAGCTGCTGTCCCAGATGTAGTATCACTGCTTGAGCAAATCAAAATTTCTCCTGGTACCTGGTATGCAGCTGGTGATCTGGCAAATGCTTTTTTCTCAATTGCCATTAGTAAGGGCCACAAGAAATAGTTTGTTTTCAGCTGGCAAGGCCAGCAGTATACCTTCACTGTCCTGCCTCAGGGGGTTATCAACTCTCCAGCCCTATGTCATATTATTGTCTGCAGGGACCTTGATCATCTCTCCTTCCCATGAGACATCACACTGGCCTATTATATTGATGATATCATGTTGATAAGTCCTACTGGGCAAGAAGTAGCAAAGACTCTAGATTTATTAGTAAGGCATTCATTGTGAGAAAGGATGGGAGATAAATCCAACAAAAATACAGGGTCCTTCCACCTCAGTGAAATTTCTATATGTCCAGTGTTGTGGGGCCTGTCAAGATAACCCTTCTAAAGTAAAGGATAAGGTGTTGCACGTGGCCCCACCTATGACCAAAAAAGAGGGACAACACTTAGTTGGCCTCTTTGGATTTTGGAGACAACACATTCCTCATTTGAGTGTGCTACTCTGACCCATTTACTGAATGACCAGAAAAGCTGCTAGATTTGATTGGGGACCAGAACAAGAGGAGACCCTGGGGCAGGTCCAGGCTGCTGTGCAAGCTGCACTACCACTTGGACCATATGATCCAGCAGATCCAATGGTGCTGGAAGTTTCAGTGGCAAATAGAGATGCTGTTTGGAGCCTTTGGTAGGCCCCTATAGGGGAATCACAACACAGACCCTTAGGATTTAGGAGCAAAGACTTGCCATCTTCTGCAGATAACAACTCCCCTTTTGAGAAGAAACTTTCAGCTTGCTACTGGGCCTTAGTAGAGACTGAATGCTTAACCATGGGCCATCAAGTTACCATGAGACCTGAGTTGCCTACCATGAGCTGAGTATTGTCTGACCCACCAAACCATTAAGTTGGGCATGCACAGCAGCCCTCAATAATAAAGTGAAAGTGGTAAATATGAGATAGGGCTCTAGCAAGCTCTGAAGGCACAGGTAAGTTACATAAGGAAGTAGCCTAAATGCCCATGGTCACCACCCCTGCCATGTTACCTTCTCTTTCCCAGCCCACAGCTTTGGTCTCTTGGGGAGTCCCTTACAATCAGTTGAATGAGGATGAGTAAACTCAGTCCTGATTTACAGAGGGTTCTGCACCATATGTAGGTGCCACCCAAAAGTGGACAGCTGCAGGACTGGAGCCCTTTTCTGGGACATCCTTGAAGAATAGCAGTGAGGGCAAATCTTCCTAGTGGTCAGAACGTCAAGCAGTGCACCTAGTTGTTTATTTTGCTTGCAAGAAGAAATGCAAGAGGTTCATTTGTATACTGATTCATGGGCTGTTGCCAATGGTTTGGCTGGATGGTCAGGGACTTGGAAGGAACATGATTGGAAAATTGGTGACAAGGAGGTCTGGAGAAGAGGTATGTGGATAGGCCTTTCTGAGTGGGCAAAAAACATGAACATATTTGTGTCCCACACGAATGCTCACCAGAGGGTGACTTCAGCAGAGGAAGAGTTTAATAACCAAGTGGATAAGATGACCCGCTCTGTGGCTAATGCTCAGCCTCTTTCCCCAGCCATTCCTGTCATTGCCCATTGGGCTCATGAACAAAGTGGCCATGGAGGTAGGGATGGAGGTTATGCATGGGCTAAGCAATATGGACTTCGCCTCAACAAGACTGACTTGGTTACAGCCACTGCTGAATACCCAATCTGCCAGCAGCAGAGACCCACACCCAGCCCCCGATATGGCACCATTCCTCGAGGTGAGCAGCCTGCTACCTGGTAGCAGGTTGACTACATTGGGCTATTTCCACCATGGAAGGGGAAATGATTTGTTTTAACTTGAATAGACACATACTCTGGATATGGGTTTACATTTCTGGCACACAATGCTTCTTCCAAAACTACCATCCGTGGACTTACCAAATGTCTTATCTACTGCCATGGCATTCCACACAGAATTGCTTCTGATCAAGAACCCATTTCACAGCAAATGATGTGTGGGAATGGGCACATGCCCATGGAATTCACTCATCTTACAATGTTCCTCATCATCCTGAAGCAGCTGGATTAATAGAACGGTAGAATGGCATTTTGAAGACTCAAATACAGTGCCATCTAGGTGGCAATACCTTGCAGGCTGGGGCAATGTTATCCAGGAGGCTGTGTATGCTCTGAATCAGTATCTGCTCTGTGGTGCTGTTTCTCCCTTAGCCAGGATTCATGGGTCCAGGAACCAAGGGGTGGAAATGGGAGTGGCACCACTCACTATTACCCCTAATGACCCACTAGGAAAATTTTTGCTTCCTGTCCCTGCAACCTTAAGCTCTGCTGGTCTACAGATTTTAGTCCCAAAAGGAGGAGTCCTGCCACCAGGGAACAAAACAATGATTCCATTGAACTGGAAGTTAAGACTGCCACCTGGCCACTTTGGGCTCCTCTTACCTGGGAATCAACAGGCAAAGAAGGGAATTACTGTACTGGCTGGGATGATTGATCCTGACTATCAAGGGGAAATAGGACTACATCTACACAATGGGGGTAAAGAATAGTTTGCCTGGAATGCAGGAGATCCTCTAGGGCGTCTACTAGTACTACCATGCCCTGTGATTAAAGTCAATGGAAAATTGCTACAAACCAATTCATGCATGACTAACAATGGCCCAGAATCTTCGGGAATGAAAATTTGGGTCACCCCACCAGGCAAAGAAAAACGGCCAGCTGAAGTGCTTGCTGAAGGTAACAGGAACATGGAATGGGTAGTGGAAGAAGGTAGTGATAAATATGAACTTTGACCACGTGACCAGTTACAGAAATGAGGACTGTAATAGTAATGAACCCTTCTTCTTTGTTTCATTATGAGTATGATTGTATATGTACACAAAACAAATTTCTTTGTTTTTTCCCCCAAACTTTTCCCCTATCATATGAAAAGTTGTATTAATTCCATGGCATAATATTTAAGGATGTCAAGTTTAAGAGTAAATATTACCCAAGGACTTGCGCCCTGTTCTGTGGGGAATTAATGAATTTCCAGTTGTACACAAGGGAGTTGAACATTGTTAGGCAGAAATATATACGTATGCTTGTCTGTTATTCTTTTTCCTTAGAGACTAAGTATGGTTTAGGGTAGTGTGTATGATTGCTGAGTTGACAAGGGGTGGACTGTGATGGTTAGGTTAATGTGTCAACTCAGCCAGGTAATTATGTCCAGGTGTTTGGTCCAGCAAGCACTGGGCTAATTGTAATACAAGAACATTTATGAACTTCAATCACCAGTGAGTTTACTGTGTGGATGGCTGATTATATCTGTATCAATCAGGGAGATTTTATCATCAATGGGTCACACTTTTATCCAATCAGTTGACTGCCTTAAAAGGGGAAGTGATTTCAACACTCAGTGAGAGTTTCCCAGCTTGTCGTTGGACAGCCAACTTCTCCCAGAAGCTCATCAAGGAGCTTTCATCAGACTTCCATTGGAGGCCCTGGTTTGCAGCCTGCCTGTGGAACCTGGACTTGTGCATACCCACGGTCACATGAGAGACTCTTTTAAAATCTCATATTATTGACAGATATCTCCTGTTGATTCTGTTTCCCAAGAGAACCCGACTAGTACAGATAGTGAAATTGGTATACCCATAAAACAGAATATTATTTGGCCATGCAAAGGAATGGCATACTGAAATATGCTACAACATAAATGAAGCTTGAAAACATTATGGGAAATTAAAGACGTCTGACACAGAAGTTCACATATTATAAGATTCCTTTATATTAAATGTCCAGAAAAGATAAATAAAAAGAGTTGGAAAGCAGATTAGTTGTTGCTAGGGACAACATATATATATAAATATATATAAATATATAAATATATATAAATGTATCAATATATGCAGAGGATATATTTATCTATCTATATATAGATCTAAATATGTTACTAGTATGAAAAGTAAAAGAAAAAACAGGACTGTACAAGACAATGAATCCTATTATAAACAATAGCATATAGTTAATAATACAATTTTTAAAATATTCTTTCATGAATTATAACAAATGTACCTCACTAATGCAAGGTGTTAATAATAGGGTGGTAAATGGGAACTCTGAAATTTATATATTTTATGAATGATACTTCTGTAAAACTACAACTTCTCTACCAAAAATATATATTAATGAAAAAAATCAATTTCAGGTGCCTTCCTAATTTTGATCAATTTGTTGACAAGAGTGAATAATTTAAAGCTCAATAGGAGAAAGTGTAAAAGGGAAGGGGTGTTGGGTATATGGGAATCCCCTATATTTTCTATTTGGCTTTTCTGTAACCTAAAGTATCTTTGAAGATGAAATGAAAAAAATAAGACACTGAGATAACATACAGAAGAAATTGTCACTGTACATACAAGATAACAGACATTACAATGATGAAAGACAATGCATAAAATTTTTTTTCACTTCTTTTTTAAAATTTATTTTCAGGTAGTTTTTTTTAAAGATACTTAGATTATATACATGTTACATAAAAAGTGTAGGGGATTCCCATATGCCCCAATCCCAACCCCTCCCACACTTTCCCACATTAACATCCTTCATTAGTGTGGTATACTTATTACATTTGATGAACACATTTTGAAGCATTGTCACTATGCATGGATTATAGTTTACATTGTGGTTTACACTCTCTCCCACACATTTTTGTAACTTATGACCTGATATATAATGGCCTGTATCAGTCACTGCAACATCACTCAGGACAATTCCAATGTCCCTAAAATGCCACCATATTACATCTAGTTTTTAAAAAGATACTTAGGTTATATAAATTTTACATAACAAGTGTAGGTGATTCCCATATGCCCCACTCCCCATAACTCCCACATTTTCCCACATTAACAACATCCTTCATTAGTGTGGTACATTCACTGCAATTGGTGAACACATTTTGGAGCATTGCTACTAAGCATGGATTAAAGTTTACATTGTAGTTTACACTCTCTCCCGCACAAAACTGTAAGTTTTGTCAAGATATATATTTTCCTGTATCTGTAACTGCAGTGTCATTCAGGACAATTCCCAAGTCCTAAAATGCCCCCACATTATACCTGCTTTTCCCTCTCCTTGCCCTCAGGACCTCCAGTGGCCACTGCCTCCACATCAATGATAAAATTTCTTCCATTGCTAGAATCACAGTAAGTCTATAGTAGAATACCAGTAAGTCTACTTTAGTCCTTAGTTCATTCACCAATCCTGAGGATTCTGGGATGGTGATGTCCACTCTGTCTCTAATTAATAGAGGGTTGCAATCTATTAGGGCCAATGGATAGGATTCTCTTGCTTGCAGATGTAGACTCTCTTGCTTCCTTGGTATGGTAGTTGCCTATCATCACCTCCTTGTTAGTTGTCCTGGGTGAGACTAATAAATGGAGAGAAGGTGCTGCAACTCTGTTGAGATTTGAGGCCCAGTTGGCACATTGGAAGCCCAAAGACTTGAGTCTCTTGGATGTATAACTACCAACTCTAGTACTAATTATAAGTTAAAAGAGAAGAACAGAAGAGCCTTGTGTAGGGAAGACACAACTGAGTCCAACTCTGTCACCCTGGGGAGCATAAATTCCAATGTAGGGCCCATTGGCAAGGCACCAAATTCTGGAGCTATCTGCCCTGACTATAGTGTCTGGGTGTCTCCATCTCCAGAGCCCAAAGAAGCCCCACTATTTGGGGTAGTATCTACTTTGGCAGTCAATGAAATCCTGCTGAGACATGCTTAACCGTAACCTCTGGAATGACTTCCTGACTCACTTTGAATTCTCTTAGCCATATAAATTCATTTGTCTTTACCTTTCCCCCCTTTTTATAAAGGTCTTTTTCCAGTTGCATTGCTAGTTCATGCTTGGTAGTAATTCCTCAGTGCCATGGAGGTTCATCCCTGGGGGTCGTGTCCCATGATGGGGGGAAAGTATATGCTGAGTTCAGCTTAGAGTGAAGCCACATTTGAGCAACAAGGAGGATCCCAGAAGACAGCTCTTAGACACCCTATAGTACTGGGCTAAGGTTCCATTTCAAGAATAAAAATTCATAAGCACAGTCATTAGTATCAAGGGCCCATCAATGGACCATCCTCCTTCACTAGTCACTGCCTTTGTACTTGGTGTTCCATTAGAAAATGTGGAAGAGCTCCCCAGGATGGGAATTTGATCTCCCCTCAGTTATTGTGTGAATCTCCACCCACCATGACAATGACCTATGAACAGGTGAACACATTTTTATACCTTATATGTATGTCAGGTGAGCTTCTTCCCATTTATCCCCAATCACTGACACCCCACACTAATGATCCTCCCATGCTTCAGTTGTAACCCTTCTGTGGTCCAAAACTTCTTCAAAGATGAAGCCAATAAAAAAGCCAAATACAATTAATGAGAAAATGATATAATAATAATAGTTTTAAAAATAAGAAATAAAACAATTTTTTTAAATTATAAAAAATTGGGGATTATAGAAACTAAGGAACAAATATTTTTAAAAATTTTTTGGCATTTTGCTTTTCATCATTGTAAGATCTGTTGTCCTATATGTGCAGTGACATTTTCTTTAATTTATTCCCTCAGTGTCTTACTTTTTCATTTTGTCTTCAAAGAAGTTTTAGGTTACAGAAAGTTCACATACTGAATACAAGGGACTCCCATATAACCAACATCCTCTTCATTTTCTCCCTTCCCCTAATAATGTTTTGTATGTGGGTGGTACATTTGTTACAGCTGATGTACAACTACTGAAACATAGCTACCGACCATGGTCAATGGTTTACATTCACTTCAAACTTTTTAAAATTTTTGATTTTGTGTTTTATCTGTTATTTTTTAAATTATTATTATTATTTTCTTAATTTTATTTGATTATTTTTTGTCTTAATTTTTGGAGAGGTTTTGGATCACAGAAGGGTCAAAACTGTGGCAGAGGCAGACCCCTGGTCCAGGGTTTCGGTGATGGGGGATATGTGAGGAAGGTTGCAACTGGGGCCTGCGTCTAAGCGTATGAATATGTTCAAGTATTCATGGGGCATCATCTCGGTGGGTGGAGACCCACACAATAACTCAAAGAATATTGAATCCCCATCCTGGGGAGTTCTGCTACATTCTCTAATAGAACATCATGAATCCCCTGAGTACATGGGCATAGCGAAGGAAGACAAACCATTTTGCCAGGACTTTGATATTGATGATTGTACTTATGAAGCTCTTTTTGAAATTAAAACTTAGCTTAGTATTGTATATTGCCTAAGACTTATCTATTGAAAGCCTCCTTCTTGGTCAAATGTGGCCTCTCTCTAAGCCAAACTCAGCACATAAATATACTACCTTTCCCCTGACGTGGGACATGACTCATGGGGATAAGCCTCCCTGACACTGAGGGATTATTAGCAAACGCCAACTAGCAATGCATCTGGAAAAAGACCTTGACCAAAAGGGGGAAATATGAAATACAAATAAGTTTTTATGGTTAAGAGATTTCAAAGTGAGTCAGGAGGTCATTCCAGAGTTTACACTTACGCACGTCTCAGCAGGATCTCATTGACTGCCACAGTAAACAGTGCTTCAAACAGTGGGGCTCCTGAGGACTCTAGAGACATCTAGACTTTATAAACAGGGCAGGCAAGCTCAGGAACTAGGCAGTCTGTCAGTGGGCCTTACTTCAGAATTTATTCTCTCCAGTGTAACAGAGTTAGAATCATTTATAGTTCCCTACACATGGCTCTTCTGCCCCTTTTATTTGAACCTATAATTAGCACTATACTTGATAAATATATGACCCAGAGACTTAAATCTTTGGTCTGTTTGGTTGAGTCCTGAATCTCAGCAGATTTGCAACACCTACTCTGCAGTTAATTGGACTCACCCAGGACAACTAACAAGAAGATGATGGACAATGCTTATCCCAAGGAACAGAGTGTCTGCAACTGCAATCAAGATAGTTCCATACATCTGCTCCATTAGATCTGAGCTTTCTCTGAGTTAGAAACAGAGTGGACATCACCATCCCAAAATCCTCAAGATTGGGGAATGAACAAAATACAAAGTAGACCTATTATTATTCTATTATATATTCATTATTATTCTAGAAATGGTAGTATTTTGTCATTGATATAAAGACAGTGGCTACCAGGGGTTCTAAAGAGAGAGAAAAGGAAGAATAGGTGAAACATGGGGGCACTTTTGGGACATTGAAATTGTCCTGCATGACATTGCAATGACAGATACAGGCCATTATACATTTTGTCATAACCTATAAAATTGTGTGGGACAGAGTGTAAAATATAATGTAAATTATAGTACACAGTTAGTAGTAATGCTTCAATATGTGTTCATCAATTGTAACAAATGTACCACACTAATGAGAAATCTTATTAATATGAGAACATGTGGTAGGGGGAGTGAGTGGGGCAAATGGGAATCTCCTATATTTTTTAGGTAACATTTATGTATTCTAAAGTTTCTTTAAAAATATATATATATTTTAAAAAAGCTCAACAGTTGTGAAAATTATTGAAGTATTCACAGGGTAAAATGCAGAACCTAATATAATCTCACATTGCGTAACACAGAAGTGTGGAAACAGAAGCTTCAGAGATTTAAGTCCCAAGTGTTACTAGGTAAATGCCATTTGCATTTTGTTCAACTATCGAGGCAATGGCAGAAAGACTTGCAGGACTCAGGTAGGTTTCTGAGTCTCCAAGTTTAAATAATAGAGAAAAAAAGAAACCCATTTTTCAAAAACGTATATGAGGGAATTGTAGATAAAACATTTTACACCTACTTTCATAAGTTTAAAACAATAAACTGTGTCAACTACAGGGAAGAAAATATTTTTGTCTCAGAGTTGATGGAATCTGATTGCTCTCATTACTATCCAGAAAAAAAAAATCATTTTTAGAATTTTATTTAATCTAGGTTCATATAAAACCTTACTATTTTTTCCATTGTGAAAGACTATATATGATTTTCAGATTTTATTTTTAGTTTTATTTCAAAAATAATTGAGATGCATATTACAAATATCAACTTATGCAAATTCAACCCCAAGTTGATCACATGCCATATTTACTTAGGTCTAAAAATTAAAACAAATTAAAATAAATCAAACCATCATTCCAAATCTCATATACCAACAGAGAATACACATCACATTACACATACACACATAAATACACAGTTACACAATAAACAGGACTCTATGTAGGTCGGAAACATTGGTTGGCTTGTTTCTAATTTCAGTTTTTTAATGGAAAAATGAATTTGAAATATAAAAGTATGCAAATGTATGTGTTAAATTTTGTTACTTCCATTTTTCTTCAGCACTTCTCTTTCACCTGACAAGAGATTTATCTTATGGCACCAGAACACTTCTACAAATAAGTAATGAATGTGTGAAAAAGCAACAATACATTTCTAGAGAAAAACTCAATAAAACATATTTCATATTAGTAACTAGTAAAGAAAACATAGACCAAGAAGACTTACATAATGGTTTTCTTTATTATTACTCAGTGAAAGGCTCATTATTTTTCTAGGTAACAAGTATTTTAAACTAATAATGATTTTGGAGGAATACAATAATTATGATTTCTTTTTTTGTCCATGTAAATATTTTCAAGCATATCAGATCACTGGTCTAGTATTTTGGAGCCTTGTCTCACTAATATGAGTGTTTCTAGCACAATATTTTGACAATGGAATGAAATTTCAAGTAATTCAATTAAACTCCCTGATATAAAGAAGTGAAGGCCAAGAGAAATCAAAATAGTGAGAAAAGTCACATATCTCAAGAGTGGTATCTAGATATAGTTCAGAGTTTCTCAATTCTGATCACAGATAATTTTTATTGTTGTCAAATATGTAAGAACACTTCCTAAGTGACTGAAACATACCTGGTAATATTCTGAGGAGAAAGAAGAAAATTTACCAAAACAAATCACTTTCTGCTGCACAGAAGATAGTTTGTGGATGTCTAGAGTACTAAACATGAATCTACCTCTGTCTTGATTATTTTTGTGAGTTTAGCACAAGAACAAAGAAGAATGGACAGGGAAAATTGTTCTTCCTTGACCGAATTCCTTTTCTTAGGAATAACTACCAACTCTGAGATCGAAGTGACCCTCTTTATCATACTTCTAGCTGTTTACCTTATTAATATTTTTGCAAATCTTGGAATGATCATTTTCATTGAATTGGATCCCCAGCTTTACACACCAATGTACTTTTTTCTCAGCCACCTCTCCTTCTGTGACCTCCACTATTCCATTGCAGTTGAGCCCAAGATGCTGGTAGACTTCTTTGCAAAGAAAAATTCTATTTCCTTTGTAAGTTGAGCTCTGCAATTCTTCACTTTCTGTGTCTTTGCAGATTCTGAGTGTCTCCTGCTGGCAGTGTTGGCCTTTGATAGGTACAAGGCCATTAGCAACACATTGCTCTACATAGCCAACACGTCCAGCAGGGAGTGCTCCATGCTCATGGCTGGGGTTTACCTGGTGGGAATGGTGGATGCTCTGACACATACGACATTAGCATTCTGCTTATGGTTCTCTGGGTCAAATGAGATTAATCATTTCTTATGTGATTTACCTCCTCTTTACCTCCTTTCATGTTCTGAAATACAGGTCATTGAACTGGTATTATTCACCTTTTTTGCCTTCATTGAACTGAATACCATTTCAGGAGTTTTAGTGTCTTACTGTTGTATCATCCTATCAGTTTTAAAGATCCACTCTGTTGAGGGGAGATTGAAAGCTTTCTCCACATGCATATCCCACTTAACTGCTGTTGCAATTTTCCAGAGAACTGTGCTCTTAATGCATTTCCAGCCAGTTATTCCTATTCCTTAGATCAAGACAAAAATAACCTCAATGCTTTACCCAGTTGTGATTCCCATGTTAAACCCATGATTTATAGCCTATGAAACAAATATGTGAAAGAGTCTTTGGAGAGACTGAAAAATAAAAGGTGGTTTTAAATATTTATATTAAATAAATGTATATGTATATGTATATGTGTTGGTATTTATGTTTTTTGTCTTCATAAAATCCTTTGATATGGTATGAGAGAAAAGTTGCCTCAAATATTAATTTATAAAAATGAATTATGTGCTAAATTACTATCCATACCAAAAATTTGCATTTCTCTAAACAGTCATATTTCATTATATGCCCAGAATTTATAATTCCCTCTTTGTGTGAAACTTGCCTGACACTTCTCATATCAATTTTATATTTGTTCAACCTTCATTTGTGTACTATTTCAATTGTTCTAAAATGTATTGTGTGCTACTAAGTGTCTTTTGTATATTTAGATGCATAGTATTTCATCGTGAATCTAGAAGTTCTTATACTAATGAGTAATCTAGCAGAAAAACAAACCAACTTGCTAAGCCTTCAAAAATTAATAAAAAACTGCAAATCATTACAAAATAAAAAGACCAATAAACATTTTTTTAAAAATGTCTGACTTGTTAGGCAGCAAAGGAAAGTTCCCTGAATGGAGTAATTGAGCCCGAGAACCTAGGCAGAGGGATTGGCAATTATAGAGGGTGAGAGGAGGAGGACAACACTTTGCCTTTAAAGAAGAAAGAAGTCCAACATGATTAGGTTGTAAAGAGTTTTATCCATTGCAGGTGTTGTGCCACACTAGTGAAGGATGTTTATGTGGGAGGTTGTGGGAGATGAGGGAGGTGGGGCATATGGGAATCCCTATATTTTTTGTGTAACATTTATGTAATCTAAATATCTTTTAAAAAAATAAAAATAATTTATTAAAAAAAAGAATTAGTGGTATATAAACATATGTTACTTCATGTAACAATGTATTGTATACAATAAAATTTCATATGAATTTTGAAAGCCAAAAAAAAAAGAAAAAAAAAGAACAAAGGAAAGGGCCTGAGAAAAGTACTTCCTTGACTGGTCATTCTTTTTTATTTTTACTTTTATTTTTTATTTTTTTATTTTTAAAATATGCTTAATTCAGATATGGCTGTAAAACAAAGAAAATT
>JAQZBX010078468.1:0-14119 GCA_029593785.1 Cabassous unicinctus
AAAAAAAAAAAAAAAAAAAAAAGGAAAAATAGCCTTCAGTCCCACCACAAATTGGGACTAAATTTTACAATGTGCCAAGTTCATTCTTATTTTACAATGTGCCAGTTTCATCCTCTTCTGGAGTTGTGCAATGGTATATATTACATGATACAACTCCTTTCAATTCTTATCTCTACCACATAATGGTTCTCATTACTATTGCAATGTCTCTGCATGATGATTTAAGAGTTTAACAAAAAATTACCAAGATAATATACTCTCAGTAAATTAAGGAAATAGATTTTGACTCTTTGATGTTTTGACAGTTGTAATAATTTGAATTTGATTACAAAATAAAAAAAATTCATTACAATAAAATTTCTCCCACTGTATCTTCTATCTTTAAATATCTCTTTCTCTATCTCTCTCACTATCTATTATAGATTTCTACAATAATTTACCCATCAACATCTCTATCTCTCTATAAGGATATATTCAATGCAGGTACTTGAAGATATTCTCTAGTTTTGATCAGTCCAGATTTATAAGTACAAGAGTTTGCATAAATGAGATATCAGTCATAAGTAATCCTTTATACACTTATGTGAAATTAGTTAGTTGTTTTACTTCTTTTCAAAATGGATTACTTTTCTTCTTTTCAAAAGGGAAGTTTGATTTTCAGAGTTCAAGTAACATACATATTTATGCAGCAGCTAAAGAACTAGGACTACAATAACATCTAAATGTTTCCAGGATTCTTACTCCTTTGCCTCAGCATTTTACTTAATGTGACCTCTAAAAATAGTCTTATTGAGGTGTGCTTTATTTTGAAATCAAGACGGGTAAGTTTGTCTTTATGTTTTTGAAATTCAAACCTGAAAACATAAGATCATCCACAGAGGACAAGATGCCTGTTACAGTAGGTTCAGTAATTTGACACCACATACTCAAAAGACTGTTAATAATATGACAAAGTACAGAAACAATGGAGCAAATGAAGAAGCAAAAATTCCTCTTAGTAATGTAATTTGGCAAAAGCATTTGGTGATATTTCCCATCTATGCTTAATCCAGTAGAGGTGTGTGAGAAGGGAAACAAAGGAGGCAATAACCTATTCTTAAGGGGATAAATCAAGAGACACTTGATTTCTTCATATGCTATTTTGTGGAAGTAAGAATGAAGTAAGTTTGTTGATTAATTTCGCGAATGTTTTGGCATAACATTGTTTAATACAGTATAAAGCACATCTATGATGACAACATCAAAAAATAAATTTCACTCAACACAGAAAATGACTAACTTCTTTCTTTAAAAAGTGAACTCAGAATCTCTCTTGCTGTACTCTATAGTGACTTACTTCTTATGGTTGGAAGCATGACCTTCTATTTTGATGCTACATCTAGGAAATCCCAAATAATTTCATGTAAATGATATTGAACCCTTAGCAAGTAGGAGCTTTTGATTTTAAGAGTACTGCATTACATTAAATTATTTTAAGGAGTGTTAT
The DNA here is from genome assembly GCA_029593785.1 of Cabassous unicinctus. Taxonomy (NCBI): domain Eukaryota; kingdom Metazoa; phylum Chordata; class Mammalia; order Cingulata; family Chlamyphoridae; genus Cabassous; species Cabassous unicinctus. Next base: position 1,487 of record JAQZBX010078468.1, read on the forward strand.
ATATCAATTGTTAGTTCTTAACACATATGCACAGAACACAAAATGATTCATTAAGAAAGTAGGTCAAATCACTGTGAAATCAATACTTTGGCTTGAACTCAATGAAGTAACTCACTGCTAAAAATATATGCATACTTAATTATATTTCAATATTGTAATTTTTACTTCAAAGTTGTGTTTTCTAAATTTATATTACAGCACTCTAAAATAAACACAATTATAACATTAAATATATATTGTTTTAAAAATAACAATAAGTCTCTCTTTTTTTTAGATTTTTTCTTTCACTTAATTGTTTGAAAATTTAGTACTTGTTTAAACTATTGAAGCCTTTTCTTCAAACAAGTCAACTCAATTAATGAAATAAAAACCCTGAACTCAGTATGCATTTGAAATTTTTTCTTATATTGTATCTTTACTACCAATGTTTGTGAAAATGCATGGCTTATTCTCAAGTATTTGATGAAGGTAAAAATGGTTCAATGAGAAAATCAGAACAGACACAAAGCAATTAGAATCCTGAAAGCAAATTAATTTTGTTTTCTCTAAATATAATTGTTTTATTAAGTATAAAAATGTATAGATTGGATGGAGTGGATCATTCTAAATCCGTGGCACATATGTCTCCTTGAGAATAGCAGATGCAAACTAGAGAAGATATAAGGGATATAATCCAGTAAAATATTAAAATCTTTCTTGCTCTATCCCCAATTTGATGTTTTCCCTCCTACAAAATGATTTTGCAGAACCATCAAGAGATTTTTTTTTCAATCAATAAGAATTTTGAAATTTGGTTTACTTCTGATAGTCTATTCTTCCTTCTTTTCCAAGAATAACTTGATATATGATTCTTCAGAGTGGAAAGCCATTAAGAAATGAACATTTTGTTTTTGTCAGTGAACGCTAAAGGGCAAATCCATAGGTAAGACAGTTGACATAACATTGTGGCTTTATTATTTACATAGAATTTTACCTTATGTTGTGCTAGTGATTTTCACGAATATTATTTCATATACTGCTCCATAATTTGGTGAAAAGTTTCTTTATCTCATCAATGCATTACTTTGTAATTAGTACTTTTTAATACTTTTTAAAACAATATTTTAATATTGAGTAGTTTATTCTTTTGAAATATCTAGTAGGATCTTAAAAAATGAAGGACTCAAAGGCCCATCTACACTTATCTCAACTAGTTAACTGTACAGTTTTTAGCTGTATGTATTAGAAATTTATCATATATTCATTCATTTATGTTTAACACCCTTGGTGCTTAAGGATGTATTTTGCCTAATATGTAATTTTCCCATGTGAATATATCAAATTGTTATTCCATTTTTTAATTAAAGCAAAAAAGTCTTCCATTAAGCGCTTTTAAAATTATTTCTAATATGAATATAACCTCAAATAAATAAGTACATTAATTAATGATAATATCTTCAACTGTCCATTTTAAAGGTATTCAATGTTTACATATTAAGAATATACAATTTGTAATTCAAATATTGTTTTTGACAATGCTTCTTCTTTTGTATTGAATCTCTGTAGGATATATGACATCAGATCCATGTGTAATAGAAAAACCTGCTTTGATGAGCTGTTCAATTTCACTTATGATTATTCTGATGCAGAGATTAGAACAGCCCATTATGTAGCCTTACTCTTATCTCTGTTGATAATGTTGCATAAATTTTCTACTCACAAAGAATAACATACCCTTCATGCCTATTATTTAGATGTAATTTTTTTAGCTTAAATCTAAATACTATATTCAGAAATACTAGGTATAGACTAACTTATCTTTTATATTTTACCTCAAGATATCACCAGAATCTATTTCTGAAAAAGGTATTGTTGTACAGAAGAGTTTCCAGAGAATTTCATATTCATTTGCTGTCAGGGCCATACATTAGCAATGAACTAAAAAGGTTATATAGAATAAGAAATTCTCTACCCCCTAGGTTTGGGCCAATTTGCTATTTTACCTTCTCTTTCCTCAGCGAAAAGGTCCCTCATCTGCCCCTCTGTTCCCTGAGGAAGGCCTAGAACAGTTATTCCATTGTCCTTCAAATGCCCAATTTAAGCAAGTCTGTTCCCTTGGAAACACACCAACAAAAATAACAATCAGTCAAAGAAGTCATTTACAGGCATAGGTTAACTCCATCTGAGAACTGGAAAATTGTAAATGTGAAATCCCAGTGCAGAAGAGCTGCTGTGCTGCATTCAGAGTCAGTGCATTTCCTTCCTGGCATGACCACTTAAAGAGTTCAGACATGTTATTTAATTTTTCTATCCTCTGTTTCTTCATCAAAATGGGGATAATAAGAGCACACGTATTACAGGTTTTGTGACTATTAACTGAATTGTTTAAATCTTTTGGCACCATGCCAGGTTCATAGGATGTACTAAATGTTTGACAATAAGAGGATGAGTTTTTGAATTTTTTGGATATGTATTATGAATAGTGTGAACTGTTCCATAATGTATAGTTTTATTACCCTGGGGGTATAATCAAAGGCACAAATTATAAAAGTGTATAAGGAGAAGCAAATGTTATTCAATGAACTATATGCATGACTCCATAAATTTATTGACAATAAAGCCACACATTATTTAAAAATAAACAAAAATATACCTATCCATATAGTATGCATGTATGTGTAAACAATATTTATTATGTACATACATTGCTATGTATACTATATTTTATATAGATATGTGTACAATAAATTATCTTTCTATATAAAGAAAGCTCCATGGCATTTTTATGGTGAAATATGCATCACCATTGCTTTTTGCTTCTATATTTATGTAATTGTAAACATTTCATCAAAGGTCTTTGAGCATTCTAATCCCAAATCATGCCTCAATTATGTCCCTACATATGTGGGGACAGAGAGAACTGTGTCATTCCTAAGTAGTGATGTTGGTTACAGAATGAAATATCTTGCTGTATATAGGTTATTTTGGGACAGTGTTGATTTTATGGTACTTGTTAGTATATGTTCTTAACGTAACTCATTGAGGGCTTCTCATGTGTTCGATAGATTTATAACTGCTTGTATTAGTCAAAGGGGTGCTGAGGCAAAGTCCCAGAAACAGGTTGGTTTTTATAAAAGCTTAATTTCGGGTAGAAGCTTACAATTACAAGGCCCTAAAGAGTCCAACTCAAGGTAACATAAAAGATTATTTATCACCAAAGATGGTTGCCAATGACAGTGAGGTTTCAGCCTTCTTTCTTCCTCTTAAGGCTGTGTAATCCCAGATTCTTTTGTTCTGGCAAAGGACTCTCTTCTTCCCAGGGCTTTCTCAGTGCTGCAAACTATCAGACTAATGACTAATCTCTCTACCCAGGGCCTCTGGATCATCTGTGTCTATGGAGCTCTCTCTCTTTTCTTGTGTATCTGCTTCTGAGTTCTTCTTGAGTGAATCTCTGCTTATAAAGCCCACCAAGGGTACGGGTATGGTTACATTCTACTGACATGGTCAAATGAAAGCCCTAAACTTAACATAATTTAATCAAAGACATCTCTGCTGAATCTGTTACAATCAAAGGCTTCACACCCAGAGAAACAGACCAGTTTACCAACATACTCAATATTTCTTTTTGCAATTCATAAATAATATCAAACTGCCAAACTCCACCCTCTGAATTCCAAAAAAAGAAATTACAATACGCAAAAAAAAGAAACCTTAAATCAGTAGCTCTGTTATATACAAAATCACATCACAATCAGTTTAAAGAAACACATTTGTCTTAGGGCAAATTCCCTTCCGGCTGTAGACCTGTGAAATTCACAAAACAATTTATCTGCTTCCAATATGCAAAGGGACAGACATAGGATAAATATTTGCATTAACATAAGGAGAATTTGAGAGAGAACCATGAGTCACATGTCCCCAAATAATTCTGAAATCCTGTGAAGCATACTTCATTAGATTTCAAAGTCTGAGAATTTTTCTTCAGATAATGGTTTCTTCTCATCCTTGGGGACTCATGGGGGCCCACCCTTTCCACAGGCTTGCCCAATGGCCATTTTCTTGGTTCCACCCTCATCAAGCATCTGGGTGGTGACTGAGCTCCAAGAACAATGCGGAGATAGCATCACTTTTCCCAATCTTTGGGGTAGAGTCTCAACTCCCTTAGTGAAGTGAGTTGAAGGCAACCTTCTCCCTAATCTCTGGCATATAGGCCCAACCCTCTCAGAGCAATTAATTGGTGACCCATCCTTCCCTATTCTATAGGGGAAAGGCCCACTCCTCTCAGACCTATGGGGAGTTGACCTCTCTCTCCCCAACACCTGTGTTGTGCTCTACCCTCTCTGTTGCCTAGGGCAGCAAAACTATCCCTGAACAGCAGGCTGGAAAATCCACCCTCTTTAACTGCCTCTCTTTACACATGGGTGGGTTTTTCTCTTGTCCCAAAGAGATGTCTTAATTCCAGTATTTTATTTCCATTCTTTTCCTCTTAAATCTGTTTTCCATTCCATATCTTCCCTCCATGTCCCTGTTATTCCAGGTTGACAGTGGGTTTTTTTATATAACTCTTGCAAAAAGTGTGTTTGTTTAGAAGGCAGGAAGCAGGGGTCCAAGCTATCAGAGAGTAAGACTTTCCACAAGTCTTTCCTAGATAACTTCACTTTCAATCCTGACTTACAAGTTTCATGTTTAGTTAATTCCTCAAATAGGGCAGTATAATCTGGGGGCTTGATTTCCAGAGGATTGGAATTTCTGGAATCAGCTTCTGGTTTCTTTGTGCCCAATAATTCAATTATCAACTTATCTCTTTCCTCTAACATTTTGCTATAAGCTGCAAGGAGAAGCCAGGCTGCATTTTCCACATTTAGCTTAGAAATCTCCTGGACAAATGTCCAAGTTCATAATTTTCAAATTCTTCATTCCATATAATACCAGGAATAAATCTTGCTAAGTTCTCTAAAACTTTAAAATATGGATCACCTTTCCTCCAGTTTCCAATAATAATTTTATCATTTCCTTCTAAGACCTCATCTAAGTCTCTTTAGCATCCATATTCCTATCAACAGTCTCTTCAAATCAACCTAGGACTGTTCTATCAAGCATCTCACAATTCCTCCAAAAATATCCCTTAAGAATTTATAAAACTCTTCCAATATTTTGGTGATTGCAAAAGACCAACCCCATTTCTCAGCACCAAATTCTGTATTATTCAGCCAAAGGAGTGCTGATACAAAGTACCAGAAATCTTTTGTCTTTTATAAAGGGTACTCATTTGGGGTAGAAGGTTATAATTACAAGGCCCTAAAAAGTCCAACTCAAGGTACCATAAGAGATATTTCTCATCAAAATGGGTGCCGATGTCTTTGAGGATTCAGCCATCCCTCTTCCTCTTAAGAACTCATGGTTGCAGCTTTTGTTCTCAGCTGTAGGCTGGCATAGTACGTCTCTCTTTCCAGGGCTTTCTCAGCACTTCTAACTATCAGGTGAATGGCACAGCTCTCTTCCTGGGGCCTCCAGATCCTCTTCCATGGCCTTGGAACTTGCTGTCTTTTCTTGCATATCTGTTTCTGTGTTCTCCTTGAGTAAATGTCCATTTATATATACCACCAATGGGGCTTGGACTGTTACACTCACTCAAATTTGTCATGGTCAAATCAAAGCCCTAATCTTAACATAATTTAATCAAAGACATCTCAGCTGAAATCTAATAAAATTAAAGGGTACCATGACCAGAGGAACAAACCAATTTACAAACATACTAAATAGCTCTTTTTGGAATTCATAAGTAATATCAAACGTCTACACTGCTTTATGTGTATATTAAATCCCCAGAAATACCATTGTCCTATTTAGGAAGGCACTATGAATAAAACCTGCATTTCTCAAATGTAGTTTCTTAATTTCACACAGAAAGCAAGTAATCAAGCCAAAATTGGATCATAGGTATCCAACTATTATGCCTGTATTCTTTTCTGCCATGTTTTAGGGCCATAAAACATTTAATACATTAAAAAATGTTTGTTTAGCATTTGTGTACTCTAGTAAGAACATTTTAAAATATAGGATACAAATACATATATAACAAGAATTAAAAATTGGAAGGTGCTTGCGCACAACCCAAGTCCATTATGTGAATCATATAATTAAATCCAGCCCATTTGTTCTTTCCCACAGAAAGTTGTAAAAGATGTACCAAAATATATAGAAAAAGAAAGCAAAAATATCAGAATAGTTACTAAAGCAAGGCAACTTTTGTAAATGAAGGTTTTAATTAATTTGCCTTTTTTCTCTTAAATCCAGTGTTAATTTTTATTAATTAGGGACCAATAAGTTTTTAAATAAAATTAATGGAAAAATACTTTAGAATTTTCTTGAAGAAAATCCTAGATTTTTACCTATTTTTTTTCCACACAAAAAATGGAGTGAGAAGAATTTGCTGTTAAAGATTGTTTTATATTAAATGACCATAAATCCTACAATTAGCACCTCTTCTAATGTAAGGCTTTACATGTTAGGTTATCTGTTGTTGGGTGTAGACACTTACATTCTCATTTCATAGCTTCAAGAAAAACAGACACTGGAAACTTTATTGCCCAGAACCCCATTCTCTATATAGTCCATGTTTATTGTCGATGAAAGGATTACATTTTAGACAATTGGAAGAAAAGAAAATGAATTATTCTCTGAAGCATGCTGATGTGTGGGCAATATCAATACCTATGCTGGTATTAATTTTGTTGCTTTATATATTGTGAAAATTAACAAATCATTTCACATCTGTAGACCTCAGAATCCAAATAAACCAAAAGCAGTTGGTTCTTAAATCCTTTCATCTATTATATTCATCAACTTCATAATATTTGGAAACTCCTATCTTTGTCTTGCTTAAAGATGCTATTTATCAAATTAAAGAAATCTCAATCTTAAAAACAAAGAGGAATGTAAAAAAAAACAGATGTCATTGACCAGAAGAAAAAATAGACATAAGCTACTTGAAATAATAGCTGCCTTTTTTCTTTCTTTTCTGAGTTTATGTTCCAATACTACAGCAGCTCCATTTTCTCTACTGCATATTTCTCCATCCCATCTGATGTTTCTTTTACAACTTGCAATTATAATTGTTCACTTTCTACTGTAGTGAACATTGGAAATTTTCTGTTCTAAGTTATTTGAAAAATGATCAATTATTAACTCTGATGGGGAAATGGAGAATTGGATGTAAATGTTCTAGGTAATCATTCCATTTTTATGTATGAAATAAATGTATTCAACAATAAAATTAGAAAAAGGGACAAACATCTTTAAATTAATAATAATAGGAGTTGTCACATTTCATATTTTCTAAGTAAATACAGAAATAAATTTGAGATAATTATTGAGCCTACATAATATATTTTCTAAATGTGTATGAAAGAAGACAAAGGAACTCAATATCATTAAATTTGATACTATGAAATCAAGTACAATTACAAAATTATACATGCTGGAATATTAAAATTTTTCTTGTGCCTTTATTTGTTCAAAGGTGTTATTGTTGGGATTACTAACCACAAAAGGAGATGTCATATGACATTGAATAAAAATTAGCTCATTCAAAATGTAGAAATATTTCATTGCATGTTGAACCCTACTCAATTGTTTCCTTAAAATTCAATGTGCATTAAACTCAGTGATGTGAGCATCACTGAATGTACACTTTGGATAGAATGTACAAGGTATGGGGCTGTATAAAACAGTAAACTATGTGGTAGAAGATGGACTGTCATTAAAATATAATTATGAGATTGTTCTCTCATAAACTATGACAATTGTCCAGTACTAATACATTGTTTTAATAGTAGTGATTGTGTCTTAGACTGCCAAAGGGCTGTTGATGCAAAGTACCAGAAATCTGTAAGCTTTATAATAGGAATTTATTTGGAGTAAAAGCTTTTAGTTCCAAGGCTGTGAAAAGTCCAACACAAAGCACCATAAGATGTACTTTCTCACAAAGTTCAGCTGCCACTTGTTGAAGCAAAATGGCAGATTGTCTTTGCTGGTTTCTCTGTCCCCTTCAGACGACTGTTGTGTGTCTCAGCTGCTCAGCTTTCATCCTGATTTCAGCTATAAGCTGGCATAGGACTTATCTCTTCCTATATCAGTCACAGCTGTTCTGCTCTTTTCACAATTTCAGCTGTAAGCTCTATTACAAATGACTAATGTCTCTCCAGAGCATCAGCTGTTTGAACCTTCTACATTTCTGTGACATGGCAAGATAAAAAATGTCAAAGCTCTGTCTTCCTTTGTCTGAGTGAGTGTCAGTTTATATCAAACCCAGCAAAGGGGCACGGACTCAAACAATCTTATCAAAAAAACCTAATCAAAGACTCTTTAGCTGAATTGAATGCAATCAAAAGTATCACACCCAGACTAATAGATTAGTCTAGGAACAATCTTTGTCTTTTTGTGATTCATACAATAATCTTAAAATGCCACACTCCATCCTCTGAAACCCAAAAAGACATTACAATATTCCAAGATCCTTAAATCCTTTCAGTAGCATTGCTGAATACAAAATCACAGCAAAATCAGTTATAGGAATGCAGTTTGTTTTGGGGCAAAGTTCACCTTGGGCAGTAGACCTGTGAAACTTACAAATCAATTTATATGCTTCTAATATTCAAATGAGGCACAGACATAGGATAAACAATTGCATTACCATAAAGAGAATTTGGAAGGGAAACATGCATCATGTGTCCCCAACAATTTTAAAAACCTTCAGGACATTCTTTATTTGAATTCAAAGTTGGAGAACCATTCTCAAAATGATGATCTTTTCTACTCCCTGGTTCATTATGGTAGCCCACAATTTTCAGAGGCTTGCCCAAGGGCCATTTTCTCAGTTCACCCTCTTCAAACATCTGGTGGTTACCATGCTCTAGGACTCAACCTCCAACAACATTGGAGTCACAGCTACAATTTCTCCAATCTCTGGGACAGAGTCTCAACCACCTAAATAGAGTGAGGTGGTGGTACCACACTCCCTAACCTCTGGCATAGAGCTTAGGGAAAATGTAGTGAGGTGGTAACCTAGCCTTACTAGTCTATGGGGACTATGCTGAACCCTCTTGTAGCTGTAGGGTGAAACCTAATTCTCTCCAACCTATGGGGAACAGGCCCACCCACTCAGAGAAGAGGGGAGGTGACCTAACTTTCCACAACCAGTTGGGAATGTACTCCTTGCTTTTTGAAGTCTGGGGTAACCAAACTCTCCCTGAATGGCAGGCTGGAAGATCCACCCACTTAAAATGCTGGGACAAACTCACCCTCTCCATACTCATGTGGGGTCTCTCTATTGGCTTTAGGAAATACCTGAAGTCCAAACCTCAGCTTCCATGGTTTTCCTCTTAAAGCCATTTTCCCTATCATCTCTCTCTTCCTTGTCCCTTCTAGTCTAGGCTGACACTGGTTCAGTTCATACAGATCTTGCAAAAAGCTTGTTGGTTTATCAAGCAGGAATCATGGGTCCAAGCCATCAGACAGTAAGACTTTCTGCATGTTTTCCTGGATAACATCATTTTCATTTCTGACTTACTGTTTACAAGTTTAGTTAATTCTTCACATGGACCACTATATTCTAGGGCAGGGGTTCCTAACATTTTTGTTCCATGGACCCCTTTGCCAGTCAGGTGTAAACCATGGACTCCTTACTAAGTCCATATTATACTGTGTATTATATAATAAATATATCACACCTGCAGCAACACAACTCCACAAGAATAATGTTTTTTTTAATTTCAGTTCAAGCTCATGGACCCCTTGTTAAGAACCCCTGTTCTAGGGGCTTGTTTTTTAGAAACTTGGAACTTCCTAAATCCATCTCTGGTTTTTTGTGACCCAAAATTCACTTTTCAGCTTATTTCCTTCCTCTTGCATTTTGCTATAAGCTGCAAGAAGAAGCCAGGCCACATTCTCCACATTTACTTTGGCAATCTCCCTGCTAAATGTCCAAGATCATTCTTTTCAAATACTGCCTTTAATCTAACTTCAGGAGTCAATCTTGGCAAGTTCTCTGCAAATCAATCAAGGATCACCTTGCCTCCATTTTCCAAAAATAGTTTCATCATTTCCTTCTAAGATCTTTTAAAAGTCTCTTTAGTGTCCATATTTCTACCATCTCTTCAAAGCAATCTAGGCATATTGTTTCAGGAATCCCATAATTCCTTTTAAAGAAAATGCCTTACCCAATTATAAAACCTTTCCAGCATTTTTGGTAATTGCTAGCAGCATGGCGCCATTCCTGATACCAATTTCTGTCTTAGTCTGCCAAAAACATGCAAATGCAAAATACAAGAAATCTGTTGGCTTTATAATGGGAATATATTTGGGGTGAAAGCTTACAGTTCCTAGACTGTGAAAAATCTAACTCAAGGTACCATAAGTGATGCTTTCTCACCAAAATCAGCTGCTACTTCTTGAAGCAAAATGGCAGGTGACCTCTGCCTGGTCTCTCCTTCCTTTCTGGGTTTCCTTTCTGTGACTCAGCAGTTCTGATTTCTTCCTGAATTTCAGCTGCAAGCTGGCATAGGCTCATATCACAGGGCTTCCTATATCAGTCTCTGCAATTCCAATCTATTTCTAGTTTCAGCGGTTAGCTATCAGGCAAATGGCTCATCTCTCCCAGGGAGTTAAGGTGTTTGAGCATTCTCCTTTCCATCACGTGGCAGGATAAAAAATGACAAAGTTCTCTTGTCTTGTGTCTGAGTGTCCATTTGCATCAGTTCCAGCAAAGTGGCAGTGACTAAGCCTGAATCACATCCACTGACATAGTCTACTAAAAACCCTAAAGCGATCTTAACAAAAAAATCTAATCTAAGGACCCTAATCTGAATTAATACAATTAAATCATATCACACCCAGAGGAATAGAATAGCTTACAAACATAATCTTTCTATTTGGGGGATTTATAAAATAATCTCAAATGCCATAGGGTGTATGGAGAAAATATACCAAGTGTATTCTATTGACCATAGCTAGTGGTAATAGTCTGATAAAGTTATTACATAATCTGTAATTAATATTCCACAACAGTGTAAGGTATGGGTGGAGGGGTGATATATGGGAATTCTGCATATTATGTATGATTCTTTTGTAACCTTGCAATTTCTCTATTAAAAATATATTGCATTAAGAAAGCAATGCACGTTATAATTATTAAAAGGGAGAAAAATGTGTTTATTTAATTTGTTGAAAATATATCTCTGACAAAGGTTATATATAGCCACCATAAATATATAGACTCTTCTAAGTATAATACCAATCTTCTGCACATGTCTACAGATAATAGAAAATGAAACATTGTCAATCAATTTTATTAGGTCAATATAACTTTGTGTATTGCAAGATATGGCAATTTTATGTGAATATTTCTTATGAATTCCCACCCAGATTCCCACCTCAAAATATTGGTAAATTGTATCCAGATACTTATAAAAAGGAAATTGCATGAATTTGATTTATTCCAGGAGTGCAAAATTATCTATGTTTGATATAAGTGTAAATCACCTCATCAATAACTTATATGAGAAAAAAATATTTTGTGTATGTCAATGGATGCAGAAAACCTAAAATAGAATGGGACTTGTTTAATCTTATAAGGGGAGTCTTAGTCTATAAAAAAATACATCTATCATGTTTTTTTTACTATATTCATATTAGAGAAGTTGTGAATTTAGATAAGAATCATGAATATTTGTGGAATTCCCATATACCACCCCTCAACCAACACACAATATTGCTGTGGAATATTTGTTACACATTATGAGATAATATCATCAGACTATTACCATTTATTATGGTAAATAGTGTGTATTTTGTATATTTTTTCCATACCCTCTATCATTAAAACAGCACAGCTTTGGCATTGTTATAATAATACTGCAGTATTGCTGTAAATTATAGTCCATAGGCTATAAAAATTGCATTTTCCTATGCTTCTCCACATTCTTACAACATTGCAATAGTGATGTACATTTGTTTTAGGTCATAGAAAGATATCGTTGTATTTATACTATTAACCAAAATTCTCATTCACCTCTGGGTTCACTATGTTATTCAGTCCATAGATTATTCTCTAGCATTCTTTCAATTGACAAGGAAATATTGAACAATTATTCTTGAATTTGGGGAAATATATCAAGAATATTCACTATCTATTTTATTTAGCACTGTAGTATAGCAAGAAAAGAATAGCACATAGAATTTAAAGAAATATTTAAAATTAACTTCATTCACACACAACATGGTGTTTTACATAGAAAATGCAAAGATTCTTTTAATAATCCCTTTATTCTAGTAAGTGACTTTTACATGGATCCTGAATATTAATCAACACTCAAAAATCAATCAGAAACAACTCAAATATAAAATTATTAATTGTCATTTATAATGTAAACAAATTATTGAACAAATTCTAAAGTAAGGTGGTTAAGACCTCATCAATAGAAAGTAAATAAAACATATTGCTTGAAGTAATGAAAATGATGTATATAAATGGAGATATAATCTATTTTCATGGATTCAAAGGCCAGTAATGTGAAGACAAAATTTATTGACAAACTGAATTGTAGATTCATTGCAACCCCAATTTACTTCAAGTATAATTGGAATATGAATTTT
>JAQZBX010078469.1:0-14114 GCA_029593785.1 Cabassous unicinctus
TCACAACTTTGTTAAAAATCACTTGGGTATAGATGTGAGTGTCTATTTCTGTGTTCTTGATATGGTTCCATTGCTCAATCTGTCTACATCTATGCCAGTACCTAGCTGTTTTTCCACTGTAGCTAAGTTATAAGAGAGAAGATGCAAATAAATAAAATCAGAAATGATGGGATATTTCCATGGACCCTGTAGAGATAAGAGAGATGATGTGAGGATACTCTGATAAAATTTATGCCAAAGAACCAAACAATGTAGATGAGATGGACAAATTCCTAGAAACACATGAATCACCTACAGTGACCCTAGAAGAAATAGAAGACTTCAACAACCAATCACAAGTGAAGAGATTGAAACAGTCATCAAAAACCTCCTGAAGAGAAGCATAGGTGGTTCAAGCAGTGGAGTGTCAGATTCCCACATACAAGACCCCAGGTTCAATCCCTGGCCTCAGTACCTCAAGAAAAAATTCTCTGAAAGTTGAAAATCCCTGGACCAGATGGTTTCACAGGTGAATTCTATCATTCATTCAAAGACAATCTAATACAAATCTTACTCAAGCTCTTCTAAAAAATTGAACAGGAAAGAAAGCTACCAAACGCAATCTCTGAAGCCAACACCACCCTAATACAAAAGCCAGATAAAAATCTACAAAAAAGAAAATTACACACCAATCTCTAATGAATATAGATGTAAAAGTCCTCAACAAAATCCTTGAAAACAGAATCCAAAAGCACATTAAAAGAATTATACACCACAATCAAGTGGGTTTTATTGCAGTTATGCAAGGTGGTTCAATACAAGAAAATGACTTAGTATAATAAACCACATAGACAAATTGAAGATGAAAATCATGTGATCCTCTGATTGCTGCAGAAAAGGCATTTGACAAAACACAGCATCATTTCTTGCTAAAAATACTCCAAAGGATTGGGATAGAAGGAAGCTTAATCAGTATGTTAAAATAAATATAGGAAAAACTTATATAGCTATTTACTCAAAGTCAAACTCTGAAAGCTCAGGAATAAGGCAAGTATGCCCACTGTCACCATTGCTGTTGAATATTGTGCTAGAAGTTTCAGCTAGAGAAAAAAGACTAAAGAATTAAAAAGTCAACTAGTTAGGAAAGGAAGAAGTAAACTTGCACTATTTGCTGATATATCTAGTCCTATATCTAGAAATTCCTGGAAAATCCACAACAAAGCTACTAGAAGTAATAAGTGAATTCTGAAGTGTTGGGATACAATATTAATAGGCAAAAATCAATAGCATTTCTATACACTACTGATGTGCAATCTGAGGAGGAAATCAGAAAAAGAATTCTATTATAATAGTGACTAAAGCAAACAAACATATAGGAGTAAACTTAACCAAGCACATAAAGGACCTGTATTAAGAAAATTACAAAACATTGCTAAAAGAATCAAAAGAAGTCTTAAATGAAAGGGAGGAGATTTCATGTTCATGGATTGGAAAAATAAATATCATTAAGAGGTCAATTCTACCTAAAGTGACTTATAGATTCAACACAATCTCAATAAAAATCCCAACAGCTATTTACACACAAACTGAAAACAAAATTACCAAATTAATTTTGAGGGAGTCCCTGAATAGTCAAAGAAGTTCTTATAAAGGAAGAATGAATTTGGAGGACTCATCCTTCCTGACTTTAAAACATATTGCTCAGCCAAGGGGTAAAAGCAGTGAGGTACTGGAATAAAGACAGTACCAATGGATTGACCAATTGAACCAAATTGAGAACTCAGAAATAGGCCCACACATCTACAGTCAAGTTATTTTTGACAAGGTTGTTAAGCCCAACCAGCTGGGCCAGAACTCTCTCTTCAACAAGTGGTACTGAGAGAACTCGATAGCCATACCCAAAAGAAAAGAATAAGGACCCCTGTCTCACACATTAAAAAATAATTAACTCTAAGTGAATCAAGGGCCAAAATATAGAATCAACAGCCATAAAACTCCTAGAAGAAAATACAGGAAAATATCTTCAAGATATTGTGGTAAGTGGTAGTTTCTTAAACCTTAAACCAAAACCACAAGCAACAAAAGAAAAAAAGTAGATAATAAGATCTCCTCAAAATTAAACCCTTTTGCACCTCAAAAGACTTTGTCAACAGGATGAAAAGTCAGCCAACTCAATGGGAGAAAATATTTGGCAATCACATATCTGATAAGGGTTTAATATCCATGATATATAAAGATATCATACAATTCAACAATGAAATGACAAACTACTCAATTAAAAAGCAGACAGAAGTTTTGAAAAGGCAATTATCCAAAGAAGAAATACAAATGGCAAAGAATCACCTGAAAAAATGTTCAACTTCACTAGTGATTAGGGAAATGCACATCAAAACTACAACGAGATATCATTTCAAACCTATTAGACTGGTCCCTATTAAAAATTCAGAAAACTCTAAATATTAGAGAGGATGTGGAGAGACAGAAATTCATTGTTTTGGGGGTATGTGGAATGGTACAGAGTCTGTGGAGAAGTGTTTGGCACATCCTAAGGATGTTGAATATACACTTGCCATGTGACCCAGCAATACCATTACTTGATATATAACCAGGAAAACTGAGTGCAATGTCACAAGCAGATATCTGCACACTAATGTTCATAATGGTGTTATTCACAATTGCCAAAATTTGAAACAACCCAGGTGTGCATTAACAGATAAATGAATACCCAAATTGTGGTGTAAACACATGATGGAATATTATGCAGCTGTAGGAAAAATGAAGTCATAAAGCATATGATCACATGAGTGAATCTGGAGGACATAATATTGATTGAAACAAGCCAGACACAAAAGGATAAATACTGTATGATTGTGCTATTATGAACTAAATATATTATGTAAACACTAGGAATTAATAATTAGAATATAGGTCACCAGAAATTAGAATGAGGGTAGAGAATGGAAAGCTGATGTTTAATCTGTGCAGAAGTGGTTAAAAGTTTTTTTTTAATCTCCAGAAGTGAATGGCAATGGTGAGAGCATTTCATAGTGTTTGTGACTAGCAGTGATATTATAAGGGTATGAGAGTGGCCAAAAGAGAAAATCTAAAGACATGTATATTACTAGAAATAAAGCAAAAAAATATAACATGGGTCCCTATAACATAGTGAAACCTCATGTAAAATACAATTATGGGTGATATTACATATATATATCTGTTTTACAAAATATAAATGCAAATATTCTAGAGAAAAGGAGACAGAAAAGCAGGTATGTACAGAAGGAGAAGCCTAGAGAGATTGGGAGATTATGAGTTTTGTTTGATTGGTTGTTTTTTGTTTTTTATTTTTTCTGTAATAATGAAAATGCTCTAAACCTGATTGAATTGATGAATGCAAAACTATGAATTATATCAAATACCATTGATTGTACACTTTGGATGGATTCATGCTTTATTAATATGTATCAATAAAATTTTAAAAATAATGTGAAGATGAAGAAATATGAACATTTCTGATTGACATTAATGTTGTAACAAAAATGAAACAGGTCAGTGATATGGAACATGTAGGAAGGCTGTATTAGTGAAGAGGCCACATAGTACTCTCTAAGACATTATATTATTACTACCTCTCCTTAGATAAATGAGAAGCTGGTTTTAGAAATTTGTTTTTGTATGGAAAATTAAATTTAAATACTTGAATATTAAGAATGGTTATGGTTTTCTTACTAAGAATTTGAATTTACATCGGAATGGAAATGAAGACTTTCACTATTCATTAATTTCCTAATTTTAGTGGATTTTTAAAGTATGAATACAGTTTTGGAAATATTCCTAGGAAAACCTTGTGAGATATATAAACTTATACTGATAGATATGTATGACAATAAATTTCCTTTCATTAAAATATACAGTGGTATAAGTTGTGAGATAGGGGTCCTCTTCTTAATTTTGGATATGGCTATCCAGTTCTCCCAGCATCATTTGTTGAACAGACTGTTCTTGTCCAGCTGGGAGGGCTTGACAACCATGTCAAAAATAACTTTTTTTGTTTTTTTAATGATTTTTAAATTATTTTTTATTTTTAAAACTTTAGATTACATAAATGCTACATAAAATAGGGGATACACATATGCCCCACTCCTTCCCACTCCCAAACTTTCCCACAATAACAACATCCTTCATTAGTTGGTACATTTGCTACAATTGATGAACACATATTGAAACATTGCTCTCAACCATGGACTTTACTTTACATTATAGTTTACACTCTGTCCCGCACAATTTTGTAGATTATGACAAAATATATAACAGCCTGTATCCATCATTGCAGTGTCATGCAGAACATTACCAGTGTCCCAAAAATGCCTCCATATTACAACTATTCTTCCTTCTTCCTCTCTTCTGAACCTCTGGTGGCCACTACTTTCACATCAATGATAAAAGTTCTTCCATTGCTAAAATAACAATAAGTCTATAGTAGAATAATAAGTCTACTTTAGTCCATTGTTCATTCCCCAATCTTGAAAATTTTGAGAGAGTGATGCCTCTAATTGAGAGGGGCCTTAGATACCATGGGGCAGATGGATGGAACTATCTAACTTGCAGTTTCAGACACTCTCTGTTCTTTGGGATGAATGTTGCTCATCATCATCACTTTGTTAGATGTCCTGAGTCCAATGAACTTGAGTTTAGGTTTTACAACTATGCTGAGATTCAGGGATCAACTGTACATGGTTAGACCAAAGATTTAAGTCTTTTGGACTTACATTTATCAAGTATGTTGCTAGTTATAGGTTCAAATAGAAGGGGCAGAAG
This sequence comes from Cabassous unicinctus, assembly GCA_029593785.1. Lineage (NCBI taxonomy): Eukaryota > Metazoa > Chordata > Mammalia > Cingulata > Chlamyphoridae > Cabassous > Cabassous unicinctus. The sequence goes on from JAQZBX010078469.1 coordinate 4,798, forward strand.
AGCCATATGTAGGGAAACTATAAATGAGTCTAACTCTGTTACACTGGGGAGCATAAATTCAAAATAATGCCCAGTGAAAGTTTTCCAAATTCCTGAGCTGTGTGCCCTACTTATAGTGTCAGTATGTTTCTAGATCCCTCAGGATCCCCACTATTTGAGGAACTGTTTACTGTGGCAGTCAATGAGCTTCTGCTGTGATGTACATGAGCATAACCTCTGGAATGATATCCCAACTCACTTTGAAATCTCCTAGTCATAAAAACTCATTTTTACTTATCATTTCACCCTTATCATCAAGGTCATTTTCCAAATGCATTGCTAATTGTTGCTTGGTAATAATCTCTCAGTGCCAGGAAGGCTCATTCTCAGGAGTCATGTCCCTCACTGGGGTAAGGTTGTGCATTTATATGCTGAGTTTGGCTTAGAGATAGACTGTATTTGAGCAGCAAGAAGGCTTTCAAGAGGTTACTCAGGGAATATAAAATACTAGGCTAAGTTTCAATTTCACAAGAAAAGGTTCATAACTACAATCATCAATATCAAGAGCCTGGCATAATGGTCTGTTCTCCTTCACTAGTCACTGCTCTTGTACTCAGGGGTTTCTTATTGTCCTATTAGAGAATGTAAAATAGCTACCCAGGATGGGAATTCAATATTTTTTCAGTTATTGTGTGGACCTCCACCAACCATGACAATGCCCCATGAACTCTTGAACATATTCACATGCCTTAGAGGCATGTCCCAGGTGGACAACTACACATGCATCCCTCTTCACCAACAGCTCACACTAATGATCCTCCCCTTCCCCAGCTGTGACACTTCTGTGATGCAAAGTCTCCAAAAATGAAATCAACAAAATAACCAAATAAAATTAATAAACAAATCAAACAATAATGATAGCTTTAAAAATAAAATACAACAAATTTAAAAATAATTTGAAATAAAAATTTTATACATTGTGTCTTTCATCGTAGAAAGTGGTGTTGTCTTGTATGTACAGTGATATTTTCTTCCACATATTCCCCTAGTGTCTTATTTTTTCCATTTCATCTTAAAAGAAGATTTAGGTTACAGAAAAGTCACATAGATTATATAGGGGATTCCCACCTAACCAACAGTGCCCCCTTTAACCCTCTCCCCTGTTAATAGTATTTTACACATGGATGGTATATTTGTTAGAATTGATGCATAAATTTTGAAACATTACTTGTATCCATGGCCAATGGCTTACATTATGATTTATTGTAATGCTGGAGGGTCAACCCTGGGAAGGCTGGCCAAATACTTTTTTTTCTTTTACTTTATTTTGTACATTTAAAAAGTGAAAATATAAACAATTAAAAAATAAAAAGTAAACACAGATGAATAAATATATACATTTCTCAAATAAATGTACTGGATAAATATAAAAAAATTTTTGAATTAAACAATATGTTGCACAATATATTTGGTTCATAGTAATGCATTCATACAGTATTTGTCCATTTGGTTCTGGCTTGCTTTGCTCAGCATAATGTCCTCCAGGTTCATCCATGTTGCCATTTGCTTTATGACTTCATTTCTTCTTACAGCTGCATAATAATCCTTCATGTGAATAGACCACAGTTTGTTTATCCATTCATCTGTTGATGGACACCTGGGTTATTTCCAACTTTGGCAATGGTGCATAATGTTGCTATGAACATCGGTGTGCAGATGTCTGTTCGTGTCACTGCTCTCAGTTCTTCTGGGTATTTACCCAGTAGTGGTATTGTCAAGTCACGTGGCAAGTCTATATTCAATTTCTTTAGTAACTGCCAAACAGTCCTCCATAGTGACTCTACCATTCTGCATTCCCCCAACAGTGAAGAAGTGTTCCTATCCCTCCACATCCTATCCAACACTTGTAGTTCTCTGTCTTTTTAGTACTGGCCATTCTGATAGGTGTGAAATGATTCCTCATTGTAATTTTGATTTGCATTTCCCTAATCATGAGTAATGTTGAACATTTCTTCATTGAGCTTTGCCATTTGTATTTCTTCTTTGGAGAAATGTTTATTCAAGTCTTTTGCACTTTTTTTAATTGGGTGGTTTGTCTATTTATTGTTGAGTTGTAACATCTCTTTACATATCCTGGATATTAAAACCTTATCAGATATGTGATTTCCAAATATTTTTTCCATTGAGTTGGCTGCCTTTTCACCCTTTTGATGAAGTCCTGTGAAGTGCAATAGTGCTTAATTTTGAGGAGGACCCATTTATCTATTTTTTTGTTTGTTTTTGCACGTGCCTTGGGTGTAAGGTCCAAGAAACCACCACCTACTACAAGGTCTTGAAGATGTTTCCCTAAATTTTCTTCTAGTAGTTTTATGGTCCTGCCTTTTATATTTAGATCTTTGATCCATTTTAAGTTGATTCTTATATAGGGTGTGAGATAGGGGTCCTCTTTCATTCTTTTGGTTATAGATATCCAGTTCTCCCAGCACCATTTGTTGAAGAGACTGTTTTTTTCCTGTTAGTGTGGGCTTGGTAGGTTTGTCAAAAACCAGTTGACTGTATAGGTGAGGGTTTATTTCTGGGTTCTCAATTCTATTCCACTGATCAATGTGTCTATCTTTATGCTAGTACCATGCTGTTTTGACTACTGTAGCTTTGTAATATGTTTCAAGGTCAAGTCAGTGAAATTCCTCCCACAATGCTGCTCTTTTTTAGAATGCTTTTGGCTATTTGGATGCACTTACCCTTCCAGATGAATTTGGTAATTGCCTTCTCTAATTCTGTAAAGTAAGCTATTGGAATTTTAACTGGTATTGCATTGAATTTATAAACCAGTTTGGGTAAGAATGACATCTTGATGATATTTAATCTTCCAATCCATGACTATGGAATGTCTTTCCATTTCTTTAGGTCTTTTTAAATTACTTTCAGCATTATTTTGTAGTTTTCTGCATATAGGTCCTGTACTTCTTTGGTTAAATTAACTCCTAGGTATTTGAGTCTTTTTGTTGCTATTGAAAATGGAAATTTCCCCCTGATTTCCTCCTCAGGTTGTTCAGTACTAGTGTACAAAAACATTATTGAATTTTGTGTGATGATCTTGTATCCTGCCACTTTGCCAATCTCATTTTTAGTGAAAGTAGCTTTGCTGTGGATACTTCAGGATTTTCTAAGTACAGGATCATATCAACTGCAATTAATGAGAGTTTTACTTCCTCTTTTCCTATTTGGATGCTTTAATTTTTTTTTCTTGTCTAATTGCCCTAGCTAGAGCTTCTAGTACAATGTTGAATAACAATGGCGAGAGTGGGCTTCCTTGTCTTGTTCCCAATCTTAGAAGGAAAGCTTTCAACCTTTCCCAATTGTGTATGTTGTTGGCTGTATGTTTTTCATTAATGCCTTTTACCATATTGAGTAATTTTCCTGTCTTTTGAAATGTTTTTATCAAAAAAGGATGCTGGATTTTGTCAAATGCCTTTTCTGCATCTATTGAGATGATGATGTGGTTTTTTCCCTTCAATTTGTTAATGTAGTATATTACATTGATTGATTTTCCTATGTTAAACCAGCTTTACATACCAGGAATAAATCCCACTTGGTTGTGATGTATAATTATTTTGATATGTTGTTGGAATTGATTTGCAAGTATTCTGTTGAGAATATTTGCATCTCTGTTCATTAGAGAGATTGGTCTATAATTTTCTTTTCTTGTAGAATCTTTATCTGGCTTTGGTATTAGGGTGATGTTGTCTTCATAAAATGTTGTGGGTAATTTTTCCTCCTCTTCAATTTTTTTGGAAGAGTTTAAACAGGATTGGTGTTAATTCTTTTTGAAATGCTTGGAAGAATTCACCTGTGAAGCCATCTGGTCCTGGACCTTTATTTGATGGGATATTTTTGATGATGAATTCAATCTCCTTAAATGAGATTGGTTTGTTAAGTTTTTGTATTTCTTGTAGTGTCAGTGTAGGCTGGTTGTGTATTTCTAGATATTTGTCCATTTCATCTAGGTTGTCTAGTTTGTTGGCATATAGTTTCTCATAATATCCTCTTATGATTCTTTTTATTTCTCTGGGGTCATTTGTAACTTCCCCCCTTTCATTTCTGATTCTATTTATTTACATCTTCTCTCTTTTTTTCTTTGTTAGTCTAGCTAGGGGTTTGTCAATTTTATCGATTTTCTCAAAGAACCAGCTTTTGGTTTTGTTGATATTCTCTATTGTTTTTCTGTTCTCATTTTCATTCATTTCTGCTCTAATCTTTATTATTTCTTTCCTTCTGCTTGCTTTTGGATTGGTTTGCTGTTCTTTTCCTAATTTGTCTAGTTGTTCAGTTAAATATTTGTCTTTAGCTCTTTCTTGTTTTTTAATATAGGCATTTAGTGTTATAAATTTCCCCCTCAAGACTGCCTTCTCTGTATCCATAAGTTTTGATTGATACCTTGTGTTCTCATTTTCTTTTGTCTCAATATATTTACTGATTTCACTTGCAATTTCTTCTTTGACTCACAGAATATTTAGGAGTGTGTTGTTCAGTCTCCACACATTTGTGAATTTATTTTTTTCCTGTCTGTTATTGATTTCTAGTTTCATTCCATTATGATCTGAGAAGGGGCTTTGTATAATTTCAATTTTTTAATACTTATTGAGATTTGAATTTTGACCTAACATGTGGTCTATCCTGGAGAAAGATCCATGGGCCCTTGAGAACTATGTATAACCTGCTGAGTTTGGATGCAGTATTCAGTATATGTCTGTTAGGGCTAACCTGTTTATCAGATTGTTCAAGTACTCTGTTTCCTTGTTGATCTTCTGTCTAGTTGTTCTATCTAATGAAGTTAACAGGGTGTTGAAGTCTCCAATGATTATTGTAGAAATGTCTGTTTCTCTCTTCAGTTTTGCCAGAGTTTGTCTCATACATTTTGGGGCACCCTGATTAGGTGTGTAGATATTTATGACTGTTACATCTTCTTGGATCATCTCTTTTATTAAAATATAATGGCCTTCTCCATCTCTTATAACTTTTTTGCATTTAAAGTCTGATTTTTTTTGATATTAGTATAGCTACCTCTGTTCTTTTCTGGTTACTATTTGCATGGAGTATCTTTTTCCAACCTTTCACTTTCAGCTGGTTTGTATCCCTGGGTCTAAGGTGAGTTTCTTGTAGGCAGCATATGGATGGCTCATGTTTTTTAATCCATTCTATCAGGCTGTATCTTTTGATTGGGGAGTTTAATCCATTCACATTCAATGATATTACTGTAAATGCTCTATTTACTTCCTCCATTTTATTCTTTGGTTTTCATATGTCATATTGTTTTTTTCTGTCTTTTTACTCTTTTGGTTATCCTTTCTGCTTTTCTTTCTTCTATACTCTCCTCCAAGCCTCTCCTGTCTTTTTCTTACAGGTTCTAAGGCTTCCATTAATATTTCCTGCAAAGGTGGATTCCTTTTTTCAAACTCTCTTAGCTTCTGTTTGTTTGTGAACATTTTATACTCACCTGCATATTTGAAGGAGAGTTTTGCTGGATAAAGAGGTCTCGGATGGCAGTTTTTCTCTTTCAGTTTTGTAATTGTATCATACCACTATCTTCTTGCCTCCATGGTTTCTGAAGAGAAATCTACACTAAGTTTTACCGGACGTCCCTTGTATGTGATTGTTTGTTTCTCTCTTGCTGCTCTGAGAATTTTCTCTTTATCTTTGATATCTGACCTTCTGAATAGTATGTGTTTTGTTGTAGGTGTATTTGGATTTATTCTGATAGGGGTACAGTGTGCTTCTTGGACATGTAAGTTCATTTCTTTCATGAGAGTTGGGTAATTTTCAGCTATTATTTCCTCAAATATTCTTTCTGCTCCTTTTCCCTTCTCTTCTCCTTCTGGTACTCCCATGACATGTATGTTGTATCATTTTGTGTTTTCATTCAACTCTCTGAGGCCCTGCTCAATTTTTTCCATTCTTTTCTCTCTCTGTTCTTTTCTCTCATTTTTGCTGCTTCTGTCTTTGGTATCACTTATTCTTTCTTCTATGATTTTGAGTCTGCTGTTGTATGCCTCAAATGTCTTTTTACCTCACCTTTTTTGTCTTTCATTCCCATGAGCTCTATTACTTTTCTTTTCAGTATTTCAAATTCTTCTTTGTGCTCACTAAATGTCTCCTTGGCATCATTTATCTCTTTAACTATATTGTCTTTCAACTCAGTAATTTGATTTTGGAATTTTGTGTTCATCTCACTGATTAGTTCTCTCAAATTCTGCATCTCTTCTGGGACTTTGATGTATTCCTTTTCTTGGGCCATGTCTTCTATTTTCTTAGCATGGCTCATAATTTTTTGCTGGTGTTTAGGCATCTTGTTAGGGTATAGTTTACTCAGATGTTCAATATCATTCTCTTTTATAGGGATTTAGTGGCAGGAACCTGTGGGTTACCACAGCTCTTTGGTTTTTGGTTTGACCTAGATTGTTAGGGTTGTCCTGCTGGTTGCTCAAAACTAGGCACTGGACCCAGTTTTTGGTTGTAGAGTCACTTCCTAGGGCCTTGGAAAGGGAGGCTATAGAGACCAGGAAAAGCCTCTCCTACTTATTTTTAAATTTCTTATGTGCCCTTCCTTGGTCTGCCAGGAGATGGTGCTCTTTGGAAGCTCTATAGTCAATGCATGCCTGGTTGGAGTGTATTTGGTACAACACAGACCAGATCAATGTGATAGGGCTTCCTGTCTGGAGGGTAAGAGTCTTGTAATTCAAATTTTCTGAGACTGTTCTTCAGTCTTCTTTGGCATCCCCCTCCCTTTTTCCAGGTAGGAAATAATTCTACTCCCCTCTGAATCCTCAACAATCAGTCCTTGTTACTGAAGGAGGAGATTGTGAGGTTTGCATATCTTTAGCCCCTTGCAGATTCCAAGGCAAACAATGGTGCTGCCCTGCCCAGCCTGGAAAGGCTCTAGGGACACAGCAGACCAAACCTGCAAGTCAAAACCTGAGTCTGCCCCAGGCTCTCTCTCTCCTCTTCTGTGGAGTCCTCAACAATTATTCCAGCCTAGAAGATAGGGAGATTGCAAGGGTCAGATTTCTCCAGTCCTTCTGGGTCTCCCAGGTCAAGCCACTGTGTGGTCCCATCTTGCCTGGGAGGGCCCATGGGGCACCACAGCCCTAATTTGTCAGTCAGAACCTGAGTCAGCCTTATGCTCTGTCCTTCTCTCTCCCCTTTCTTGGGGTGTTGGATCCCTGGAGCTCCCTTTGTAGTCAGAGGTCCAGGGGCCTGAGAATTCTAAAGAGTCTTTAATGTGGGGTAGGGTGCTGTCAGCAGCAGTCACTGCTGGTTCCAACTCATGGTTCTGTCATCATGAGTTCCCTCTTTTGTCCCTCTCTCCTCAGGGTGGTGTGTAGTATTCACCTGCTGTCCTAAAACCTAGAAGATCTTTTTGGGGCTGTTTCAGCCTGTCCTCAATTTTTCTGGAAAACATATTCCCATGTCTTACTAGTCTGCCATCTTCCCAGAAGTCCAAATACTTTTGATATTCCAAAGAATCTACTTAGAAGCTACAAGGCCAGTGGGAGCAATGCCATTTTCTTTGTTCACATATCCTGATGACAGCCAATGGGCAGCAACTGTACCTGTATAGTGGGGGAAAAAAGCTTATATAGGGCAGGACAGCACAAAGAGGGGGGCTACCAAATTTAGAGCCTATGAAATGATTAACAGTGAGTGTTTACCTTTGGGGGATTCCCAGAACAGTAAATCAAAGGTTTTAGCAATTAACATTCTTTTGTAGCACACTGATTCCTCTCTTGGTGCCAGTCTCTCCTCTGTTGAGGGGAATAGGCCATTGGTCAATTTGGCCTTCCCCATTCCAGCCCTTCTGCAGGCAGTTCAAGGAAGGGGTATTCCTTCTATTTTCCCTATGCTCCACCCCAATGCCTTTTCCATCATACAATCTGCCCATCAGTCTTCAGTGATATCTGAGCAGTCAGAGCATTGAGCACTGTAGCTATATACCACAACAGCAATAAAGTGAATTGCAAGAAATTAAAATTCCATCCCTGGTTGATAAGAGACTAATGAATACATATTACAGATTTCCTTTTGTTGTTTCATACCGACAGGGGCAGATTATGCTGGCTTAACAGTATACAAGCAACACTTTCATTAGTAGACAGCAAAATACAGGTAGGGGGCTTTATGTGTAGATTTCTAATACAATACATTTTTCTCTTTCCAAATTTTTTAAGTCTCCTTTAGTGACATTAAAAATCAGTTTAGGCACAAAAAGAGTTCACAATGAAACACATGGAGTTTCACCAGGAATAGAAGACCTCAGATTATTAACTGTGGTTTTATAAAAATGTTTTGGGTGACTTATTCCACATGCAGTTAAGATTCCCAAGCAGTGTGGATGCAGAGGCCAGTAGTATGGTGAAAATGATTCATTTTCCCCCAGATTTTAAAATTTGAGTCATAGGCAATAACAAAGTATTATTACTTCCACTTTTGGGCAGCTGGCACTTTGACTCATAATTTTAGGGCCTGCAATGGTCCTGCTGTTAACATCTTAAATTGAGATATGACCACAGCCCACAGTACTAAATTTAAACAGTCCACTTTTTATGGATCCCTTCTCATCTTTTAACTATTTCATCAAAAGGCCATTCATTTTTTAAAATTAAAAATTCAAAACAATATTCTGGTCCGTAGTCTAAAACTGCATGAGGTGACTGGTAAACATAATTTCTTAGTCACTGTCAATTTGGGCTGGCATCCCATAAAGGACACATATTTTCTAGGTAGCAAATAGTAGCTGATTGGTTACAAGAGTTCCATTGCATGGTCTTCAGCAGTGAAAGCATAGCTTGCCTCTTCTGAGAACAGGAGGGGACTGATGTCATAGTCATTGGAGTGAACACAATGGACCCTCATGGGTGATGTTCATGAGCTGTTGGTAAGTAACACACAGCTGGAAGTGCTGCCAAAGGTTCAGTAGCCATGATGCCCAATTTCCTCTGGAGCCACTCTGCTGCTTCTTGGATCTCAATGAAATGGCTCTGGACCTTTATGAGGACATCTGCCTCAACAGTCCTGAAAGGGGTGTTAGAGGAGTTGGCAGGGACATGATAGACAGTTACCTGCTGCTGCTGGCAGACATCACAGATGTCCTTCCACAGATCTCTCCCCCACAGATGGCAGCCCATGACAGTCCATTGTTCCTGTCTCATTTTTAGTATTTGCAGTCCACCCCTGGATAGAGATGGCTGTCTTCAGAGTGACTGGACACTATTGGGTTAATCCCTTCACTTGCAACAGGGCTTTGTATGCTGCCTATAGTTGCTTTCCTAAGGGGCAATATT
>JAQZBX010078470.1:0-14118 GCA_029593785.1 Cabassous unicinctus
TTGTAGTGTATTTATCTGGTTTTGGTATTAGGGTGATATTGACTTCATAGTCTTTATAAGATTCGTGAGTTGGATATATTTCTATCAAAAGGGACTATGGAATCTAAAATTCAATTCAGAGAATGGATTTTTCACACAGCTGTCACTTAACCCTCAAGGAAATGTTGATTCTATGGAAAAATAACTATTTCAATAAAAAAGACCTAAAGTGCATTATGATTGAATTTAACATATTCCTTGGAGACTGGAAATAGACTTAAGCATCTATTTATAAATAACAGCAAGAAAGTAATCTAGTGAAGAGATAGATGAAAATGAAAAATTTATTCTGCAGGAAGGAGAAACAATGGTAGAATTATATAGAATTCACTTGCACTGTAAGCAGTTTATGATGCTTTTCATAGTTTCCCCTTGGCCTAAGCCCCCATCTCCATGAGTTTTTTTAAATTCCAACTGAGATTGAATCCCAAGGACAACATCTCCAGCAAGCCCCATCCTAAAGTTGCTACCTCCCCTGAGGAGAAAAAGACAAGGGACCTTAGGTGTTCCCCATTCCCTAAATATGGAATAAAAGATGCATAGAGGCAATATTGTGATGGAATTTAGACCCAAGCAACTTAAACCTAGGAGGAGTCACAGAGAGGGAATGATTTCCTTCCACGTGGAAAAATGGATTAAAACCAGGGGATAAGAAGAAGAGGACAGAACCTAGGGGGCATTTTTTCAGAGGGCAAGAAATCTTAGTTGTGAAAGAAGGAGAGTTACTTTTATTCCTGGTATTGGAGACAGGACATTTTGCTTGGAGACCATCATTTTGACCAACAAGGGTTTTTTTAATGGAGACTGAAACTACAGACAACAGCACAGAGAGAGGGGCAAGCACAGTACATGAGCTAGCAATAACTTTATTGAAGAAAAAAGGTGTTCATTTGAGTAAAACATAAAAGAATAGTGATATTAAAATATTTGAATAGTAATACTGAGTAAGATATTGAATGAGGTTTATTTTTAGTTTCAGGGATTGTTAATTATGTGAAGTGCTAATTGAAAGAAGAAAGACACAATGCTTGGCAATTGTTCTAAAACATGAACTGACTTCTCCCCCCAAACCAATGTAGAGTTGGTGAGAAAGTTGCTTAGAGGAAGGGAAATAACTTAAATAATCAGCAGGATGAGCCCCAATATACCAAGATATCAGATTTCTGCATAAGTGTAACTTTTAATCTTAGAAGGGTTACGAGTGGAGCTAGGGGCACTCCAAGTCCATTTGAGCAATAGAAGAGTAGAGAAAGTTTCCTGACATGCACAGTGCCACAAACTTCTATTGAAGATTATAAAAAATGATATTTTGTACTATTGAAGAAAGAATGAGTAAAAACTTTTTGAATGATATTTAAGAGTTGTTTTGATGAAATAAGATGCAAAAATATTTTCTGAATACACCTGCCATTTATATGTACTACGGTGTTTCAAATCTGCCCCTATGTAATAAATGCCAAGCTTAATGGTCATTCTTTCCAGGAAACATCATTAAAATCAGAATGTTTCTTTCTTCTTTTTTAACCAAAAAGGAATAATGATTAAGATTCTTTGAAGAGGTGGAAGTCACTGCTGGCCATGGGCAAAATTTTGAATTAGGTGTTCCTGGGCTTTGGTGACCTCCTACTTCTATTTTCCTCACCTTGCTTTCCTTCATGGAGCCTTCTCATGTCTGGAAGTTCTCCTACACTATGCAAATGACCACCTATGTGTGGAAGTTTCCATTCACTGCAGTATGATCTCTGCTTTCCATAAAAATCACTCTCAGAATTATATCAAACAAATTGCAATGTGAATGGTGAATGGTGCATACCTAGGAAGGAGCAGAATAAATTTTCACATGATAATGCACTAGCACAAAGAAATGAAAATTCCAAATTTTTCTTGCTTCTTGCTGCCTGTAAAATAATACTGCTTACTTGTCCTGTGGAAATTAATGACCACAAAAAAGTTGGTGTCTAAACTAAAATACTTTTTGACAACATGGGAATATAACCACCACCACAAAAACAGCCAATTAGCATTGAAAGCTTTTATTTTATCCATTCTGTGCTAATTATTTACATCAACTCATTTAATTTCTTTAATGCCCAAGGAAATAAAACAAATATTAATGAAATATATGCAGTCTCCACTAAGAAACTGCCTCTTTGAATGATTTAATCATGTTCCTATGAGGGGATATTTAAAGTACAAAATCAGGTATATTGTATGGCGATAGAAACATTATAACAGGAACCCAATTAAAGACCACTTAATATAACCAGATTAAGGTAGGATAAACAAACACTTCTCTTTGAAATGGTGCCTTTTTATTATATTTTTGTTAATTATAAAATGAACCTCTAGTCACTGAACAAAATTTGAAAAAGCAGATTAAAAAAACAATAAAAAACATTAATAATCTCAAACCCAAAATAATTTCAATTATAATTTTGTTAGGTGTTTCCCATGCTTTTGCATGTAATATTTATATAAATTTCAATAATACTTGGACATTATTTCATATTTCACATTATATATTGGGAAAAGCACCTTGAAAAACATTGCATATTTAAAATTATTCTTAATGATGGCATAGTAGTCTAGTTAAAGAATAAACAAAATATATTCAACAAATCTGTATTTTGAAACATTATGATTAGTTTTTCTAATTTTTCAATAATGCAAACATACCAGTACTGCATATCCTTGGATGTATTTTAATGCACATTTGATTATATATCTAGGATGCTTTTTTGAGGAGAAATTTCCAGGTAAAATTATATGATTATTATTATCATTTTAGTAGCATTCACTTTATGTTTTTTAATTCTTGGTGTTTAGATTTTTTTTTGGTATGAATGATTTCATTCATATTTATTAATATAATAATATTTTGATATTTACTTTATGAACTTAATACTTTTATAGGAATTTTAAGTAATTGGATCGCAGCACAGTAACTACCTGTAAATTATACTAAGAAGTTTCATTGTTTCCAATGCTTTATTTCTTAATTTCATTTTATTCTTTCATGTTGCTGACTGAAGAACCTGCTCATTGTTCTTTCCAGGGCACAATTCTGCTTTGTCTAAAGTGCTTTGTCATTTATAAGTTCTGACAAAAGAGTGACCTTTAATTCAGCCTTTCAGATATTTGGAGAAGACAGATTTTGTGCCTTTACCAGCTACTGTCTAATGTTATAGATAAAATGTGTTGTTAAGTGCATGTCTATTCACACACCACAGGTTTATGCCTGGCTCCTGGTGACAGGTGCAAGCTGATTAAGAGCGCAGGGTTTCCTCTGAGGCAGGCAGCAGTGTGATGACCGTGCTGCCATTAATTACTATGCAATCATAGGAAAGCTATTCGACCTTTCTGAAACTCAAAGTCATTGTCTATAACAAAGAAAGGATTAGTGAATTTGTGAGCGTTAAATGTGATGCTACCAAAGTGCTTATAAAAGCCTTTCACGCATAGAATTGCTCCAAGGACGATTGCTGTTATTGTTGCATTTTCAATCTTATATTTGTGTGATGCATTGTACTTATAGAGTTCAGAGTTTGAATAAAAGACCTCACTGGAATTATGTATTTGCTTTACACATGAGGAAAATAAAGCATACAGCTTGTGTGTGTGTGTGTGTGTCTATGTATATGATTACATATTTGGTAATTATCATATCCCTGGCTCCCATGAGGGAATTTGCTCAATTCATTACAGCTTTTTCCACTTTGCCACTTAAAATCCATTGTGTAGGCATATTTTTCCAGAAAACAGAAGATTATGACACTGAAGCTTTGTTTCAGAAAGTCCTATTTAATCAAATGGAGAAAATGGTGAGACCCAGCCATGGAAAGCACAAACAAATTTTGTGATCCATGGTATTTGATATAAATGTATATTATTGGGCAAAAATGTAAGCATGCCTTCCATATAAACAAAATAAGAAAAAATATTTGTGCTATTAGTCTTAACAATGTCATTAAATTAACTCTGACTGCATTGCATTGGATTTTTTGGAATTTTGTCCATATTAACCTAATTATAGCCAGCAGAAAGGAGAAATATGATATAATTTAACGTCTCTTATTCATAGTGCCTTTCATAGGTGGTAATTTCCATCTGCTATAATAGAAATGCATTAAAAAGTAGAAAGACAATGAATTAGATTGAAGGGAATAAAGTTAGAAAACGTTCAGTAAATTAGAGATTTAATGAAGGTCTAATGATATCTCATTTTTCCTCAATCTTATCAAATCCACCACCTTATTTTATAACAAATATATTCTAATGTCTCTTTACTTTCTTTATTGTGTAATACCTCTTTGCTTAGTAAAGTCCTATGGGTTTACTAAGGGAAAGCCTTGGATAAAATAGATTGTCAAAATACAGATACAGATACAGATACATAGTGCCCTTTTTCACAATGAGGAAATAAAGGAAATAGGTTCATGGTTTAATTTGTTTCTACATCACTCACCCAGTTCCTCCAATGAATGCAGGTCCATGAGCCAACTTAAGACCTAAGCACAGGATAACAAGGCTCCCAAATTTCCAACCTTGGTGTTTCCAGCAAGTAGCATCACAACAATGAGAAGATTCAACAACACCTTCCATCAGGCTGATGTCTTTGTTCCGGTGGGTTTCTCTGAATGGCCCAGACTAGAAATGGTACTTTCTGTGGTTATCTCCATCTTCCACATAATGATCCTGCTTGGAAATTCAGCTATCATTATCTTATCCCATCCTGATCCCAGACTACACAACCCTATGTACTTCTTTCTGGCTCATCTCTCTTTTTTGGACCTCTGCTACACCACCTCCACTGTCCCTCAGATGTTGGTGAATATCTGGGGCCACAAGAGAAACATCAGCTACATGGGCTGCATAGCTCAACTTTTCATCTTTCTTGGTCTAGGATCGACTGAGTGTGTACTGCTCTCAGTAATGTCCTTTGATCATTATATAGCTGTTTGCCGGCCTCTCCGTTACACAGTTATCATGAATTCTCATCTATGTCAACAATTGGCAGAAGTGGCATGGATGGGAAGTTTCAGTAACTCCTTGGTGCAGACAGTGTGACTTTCCTGTTACCACATTTTGGTCGATACCAGGTAGAGAATTTCTTCTGTGAGGAGCCAGCTATGCTTCAATTTCCATGTTTTGATACATGGGTCAATGAAGTGGAGATGTATGCAGCCGTGGTTGTCATAAAGATTATCCCAGTTGGATTAATTTTATTCTCTTACATCAACATTGGCAGAGCAGTACTAAGAAGCTAGTCTTCTGAGGGTCACAAGAAGACCTTCAACACATGTGGGTCTCCTCTGCTGGTCTTGATTATTATTATTATTATAAGCCATCAGTGGTTATGCATATATAGCACCCAAGAGCAACTCAGACAAATTGAAGGGCAAGCTTCTTGCACTCTTCTATGGACTTTTAATGCCAATGCCCAACCCGCTCATTTACACATTGAGAAATAAGGATGTTAAGGGAGCAGTAAAGAAGCTGCTGAAGAGAGAAAAACAGAAATCCTGGAATGTGGCTTAGGAGAATGCAGTCCTCTCACCGTTAAAATCCCACCCTCCCATTTTTCACAATGCCTATTGCCAATTGTGGACTACATCAGTGAGACTTGACTCGGGTTGAGTCTCTGCCTTTTTACTGGTCTGATATAAATGGAGACAGAGAGACAGACACAGGAAAAGTGAACTCTGCCATGTTTGATCCTGACAGGTGAGAGAAAGGACTCCAGTTTTGCCCATAGCTGATCTACAAGGAGAGAAGCCCCCAAGAGGCTCAAAGAGCTAAGGTCCAGGGAGAAATGGGTCATATGCCTAATAACTTACAACTGAACTCAGGAACAAAGTGGAGCCACCGAGACTGAGAGAGGAGGCCCTGCAGGAGAAAAGCCTTATGCCATGTTTGCCTACAGCTGCAGAGGGTGGAGACCTTGGCAGAGATTGGCAACTGACTTGGGTGAGAAAGCACCTCTTATGGTTGCCTCTACTTGGACATTAGACAGCCTTGGAACTGTGAGATTTTACCCCAAATAAATCCCCTTTGTAAAACCAAACCATTTCTGGTACTTTGCTATGGCAGCCCTTTGGCAAACTACATCAGTGAAGGGGTATTGGGCATTGTCTGTTCTCATTTACTGGGCATCTTTTGTGACTTTTCAGTATATAAGAGGAACAGGATGTCAAATATTTTGAATCCTTGCACTATTTTTTGGCTCTATATGGTCACATATGGTAATGGAAACCCTAGGAAATTTTCATTAAAAATGTTTGTTTTACTTCAAGATTGGGTTGGTTATCTCTGAACTTAATTGGTGATCTTGTCTTGTTTCCAATTTAAAGGATGATGGTTGTTGTAGGACTTTAATGTTACCCTTTATCAAATTAAGGAAGTTCCCTTCTGAAACTAGCATGCCATATTTTTATTTTAACATGAATGGATATCACATTTTATCAAAGGTTTTTCTGCAACTATTATAATGATCATATGATTTTCTGCTTATTTTGCTAATATAATATATTGATTGTCATAAAACTATCTTGCATTCCTGGAATAAAATAAATTTGTCATTGTTTTCTTTTTGATATATTGCTAGATATAAAACGTTAATAATTTGCTTAGGAGGTTTGCATAATATTCATGAGAGATGGGCCTGTAATTCTGACCTCTTTTAGAGGTCAGCACCACCGTGTGGGACCGCGCGCTCCGAGGGCCATGGCCAGGCTGGGCCGACCTGGTCCTCATCACAACCTGTGTGATGAACACGGCCAGGATGAGCAGGGAAGGGCAGCAGGACCGAGGATGCCATGAGGAGCTGGACCTCGCTGGCAGAGTGTCCACGCGGGCCAGCTCTATCACGGCGGGCACCTCGTGAAGGGGCGAATCCTCAGGCTCCAGAGGGGCAGCTAGAGGGCAGTGCCCGGGCCAGGGCTTGCCCACGAGGCTCCTGAGAGAGATGGCAGTGCCGTGGGCACACAGCTGAGGCCTAGTGGGGGGGTCTGCACCCGGCAGCACAGCAGCAGAACCCCGACAGCCAGGAGGAAGCATTCGTGCCTCCCAGGGCCAGGGACGCGTTGAGTGGGAGGGCACAGCCCAGAGGGGTGGAGGGTCCACGGCAGCTGGGGACAGCACTGGGGACAATGCTGGTGGTAAAGCAGAGGTTAAGGAGACATGGGTGAGAAAGTAATACATGGGCCTGTAGAGTAGGGGATCCAGGAGAGGTGGGCGAGAAAGTAATGCATGGGCGTGGGGACCAAGGGTCCAGGCAGGAGACCACGATGATGGCTGTGATGTCTGCCAGGTTCAGGAGGTAGGAAGCTAAATGGAAACCATCATTACTTTCCCCCCAAAAAAATCCTCATTTTACAATTTTTTATCAAATATATACATCATCTCATAACTATCCAAACTTTAAACTTGAATGTGATATTTGCATATGTTTCATGCATTTTAACCAATCTATCTTTTTATCATTTAATTTTCAAAAAAGACTTCATTTACATAGACAGCAAAGCATTCTAAGTGGTCTTTTATCTTTCATTTTCTTGTCCTCATTTGCTTCTATAGACGATCAGAATCATAAAAACAAGAATCTGATTAGAACATAGTTTTCATTTCTTAAATATGAAACTTACAAGCCTCAGCAATGAGTTTCATTTCTTAAATATGAAACTCACAAGCCTCAGCAGTGAGTTCCAAGCTCTGCACAATTTCTGTTCCCCTTTCTGTTTTCAGAACTCTCACTCAATGTTTGTAATATGTTCTAGCAAATTAATCCCTTTACTACTCTTCTCACACCAAATCCTAACTTCTGGTTCAAAATCTTTGCCAAGCCTTTGTCTCCTCCTTGCTCCCACTGTTCCACTTCCTTTACCCTTAACAAATTCTATTCTCCTGTTAATATTTATTTCTGGACCAACACCTTCCAGAAAGTGCTCCATCTACTTTCTACAAAACACTTCTCTTCTAACATCCTGCCCTACTTTGTTGGTAATTGCTTGTTATTTGCATAAGACCACTTGAGAAGAGCATGTGACCTCTCATGGAAAGTAAACTCCAGTACATCCACAGAAAGAAAAAGGCAAATTTTTGTCCAGTTCATTGGTTTGAGAGAAAAATAACTGTCTTATCTGAGGAGATCAGATTTATTTTAAATGACTTCAGAAAATAGAATATTCACAAATGGGCAAAATCGACAGGCAGCTGGAGTAAAGTTTAGCACTAAATTTTTTTTTTTAATTACATGAGACCTGGTTAATTGTTAAGGGTGGTAGCATAAAGTTAAATGTGAAAAGATTCTGAACTCTTGTGTCTAAGGCTACCCCCAGGAAGAAATTAGCAAGTAATTTTCATCAGAATGGATCAAGTGCTGTCTTAGCAGTGATAGAGCTATGGAAAAGTGGAGGGATTTCTGGAGAGAAGACATGGAATGTAGATTGTGTTAACTGGGTGGACCATCAGGGAAGCAAATTTCAAGCCCCCATGGATAAAGGAGTCTAATGAAAAGGAAATAAGTGTAAGCAAGGCAAGCCCTAAAAAGAGCATGTAGTTTGATTTGACTGTGACCTGGGTCCATTTGGGTAAGTGGTGGGATCTAAGGTTCCAGAGAGTCAGTGACCTGATCCATAGATATTCATGAATCACATGAACAAGTTTGACCTTAACTTGTAGGCAATGGTAATGTCCATTTAGTAAAGAAAACTTTGGTGGAGAAATAATGGCAGAGGAGAATTTTGATGGTAAAGAGATGAATTGCAATATGGAGTTATCTCAGTAAGACAGCACAACTTCTCATCATCCATGCATCAGCGTGTGCATTTGTACTTAAGAGCCCTCGCTGACCACCCAATCTAAACTGGTCAGCATAAACTCAGGTTTTAATTCTTGGCCCTGTACTACTTATTAGAGTATTGAATGATTAACTTCTGCCTTCATTAACTAAAGTGTATGCTCCATATAGTGAGATTTAAGGTATTTTGTTCATTGCTATACCCCAGCACCTAAGATGGTAACTGTCAAATACTCTTTCATAATAAATACCTGTTGGATGAAAGTGGAAAAAGAAAGAAATGCCAATGACATATAAATGGACATACATGATAGCTATGGGAAACATTTATTTGGTAGTACTTGAAAAGATTATTAAAGGAAGAGAGTATTGATGGTGCGTATCTAGGCCATTTCTGCTGATCATTGCTTCCTACAGCAGAATTCTAGCTGCTGTGCTGGTCACCCCCTCACCTGAAGGCTGCCATAAAGCTCTTTCCCCTGTTCCTCCCACCTGCTGGTAGTGAAGCTCTTCTATGGCTCAGGATCCATCACCTACCTGAGGCCCAAGGACAGCCTTTCTCCAGGAATGTACAAACTCCTTGCCCTCTTCTATACAGGGGTGACATCAATGCTTAACCCCTTCATCTACAGTTTATGGAAGAAGGAAGTCAAGGCAGCTTTCCAGAGAATACTGGACAGGAAAAGAGCTTTGAGCCATGGGTAGGCATTTGAGGATCAAGCAAATCTGATGCAACTTAACCCAAGGGCAGACAAAGAAATAACCCAAAAAGTGTGTATTCCTCAACCTGTTGCAAGGAGTTTTTTTTACAAAAGTGATTGTAATTTTGGAACCACCTCTGTTCTCAGAGCCAGATTTCTGATTGCCAAATTCTGGGAGGAGGTTGGCTGCTGAAAGTATTTTACAAGGTGAGCCCAACACTAGACAGCTTTTCCAAAATATTTAAGTACATATTCAGAGTATAAATTTCCAGGTTCTATGTCAGAAGCCTGGAAATTTCTCACTCTACATTATCTCAGTTATATTTTAGCTTCTTGGTCGCTCATTTGAGTTCTGCCCTTTTCCCACATGTATCTGTCCCACATGCCTTTATTTCCCTTATTACTGTATGAAGTACATTATTTCCTCCTAAAAAAAAGCTATAATAATTTACTTCAAGTTTATTGATTGGTACACAATATGGAGTGGAAAATTTATTTTTGTGACTTGCACATATCATAAAAATATGTAAACATGCAGAAAAAAAAAAAGAGCCAGAACTTAAATTCAGAGGTACTTGTTACAGAATATTAAAAGTAAAATATGGGAAATATTTATCTGAGTTCCATGTGTGGAAATGTTTTAAAAACAAAGAAATATTGTAAAATTCAGGATGGAAGGAGAAAGCTAAACTAAAATAATTACATAAATCATTTTCAGGATTGTTACATAATTTAAAAAATATTACAAATATGCACATGAATCCTGACCCAATATTTTTGAGATCGTCCATAGATTTTCTCTTAAGAGGAACATCCTGTAGCTCCAGGTACCAATTAAGGCATTACCTTGGATTTGAGTATCTGGTTCTCAGGGAGGTGCTCATTCAGCACTTGACTGGGAGGGTTATTAAGGAGTAACACCTCAGCTATAATATGACAAAGAGTGGAGAACTCTGACTTCTACCATGTTTTAACGAAGATTATCCCCAAATGAAGTGATCTGATCTTCTCCAAGATATGATATATTTAGTCCAAACACCTCTACCAGGGGATACTATTGATGCTCAGTGATGTCCCAGGGGTGTGCTTTGCACAACATCAATATTTTACAACAGATGGTATAGCTCATTCAGTTAAATATAATAATTTACTGTTTTAATTTACATATGCACATAGAAATTAACAATGGAAACAACCTAAATATGGAAATATAATTGACTAATTTATTATGTTACATGTATAAGTGAGAATTATATGCATGCAGTAGAGGAGTTTATTTGTAAGTATGTTTATTAATCTAGAAGGACATGAATAAATTATTGAAGTATTAATGTATGTTAGAGAAGTTTGTATAGCATTGCTCATTTTGTTTTTCAAATAACTTTATAAATAAGTTTGATAGGATCCAAATGAAACCTTAGTAGTTTCTCTAGGTAGTCATATTAACAGTGATTTTTTTTCTTACCTCAGTTTCGTAGGTTTCTTAAGTAAAATGTAACTCATGTATAATAAAAATAGTTAAAATATTAAATTGTGGGCATTTTTAATTAAATATAAATAAAACTTAAAGACTATATAAAAGTAAATATTCACCTTTAATTCACTTTCATGCACACACCCCAGCAATAAACAATAGAAATATTTAATTTATTTTATGTTAGATATTTTCTTCCTGTTACCCAAAAAAAACCATTTGTCATTATAGCTTGTGTTATGAAAATATATAGTTTTCAAAAAAATTGAACATTAAAGGATAAAAGGCCAGTAATGGAAAAACTAATGAAATTTTAATTAGGTCTAAATAGAATTAGGACAGTAATTCTGATTATTAAATAATTAAATATTAGTTCATTTAATAATATTGTACCATTATTAGTCATCCAAAGGGGTGGTGATGCTAAATACCAGAAATCTGTTTGCTTTTCTAAAGAGTTTTTGTTGGGGATAGAAGCTTACAATTACCAGGCCATAAAGTGTTAGTTACTTCCTTTACCAAAGTCTGTTGCCATGTGTTGTAGCAAGATGGCTACTGACATCTGCAAGGGTTCAGGCTTCCTCTTCCCCTTAAGGTTCAGTGGTCCCAGCTTCTTCCAATATCAGCTGTATGCTGTGATAATTCTCGTCTGTCTCCTGGGGCTCATTTCTCTCTGAGCTCAGCTGCTCTGCTTTCTCCACAAGGCTAGCTCTAAACTCTCAGGCAAATGGATCCTCTCTCTTCCCAGGGCCTCTGCAATGTCTAATGGACCCCTCTCTCTTTCCTTTTGTATCTGCTTCTCCATGTATTTATTTCCTGGGCCTCCAGCATTAAACCTCCCACTGTTTCCTCTGCCTTGTCATTTTTCTGTGAGTCCCCACCAAACAAAGGGGCAGGAACTCAATGTCTTACTGATGTGGCCCAATCAAATCACTAGTCATAATTTAACCAGGTAAAAGTGAAATATCTGAATTCAATACAACCTAAGGGTATCACTAACCCAGAGGAACAGAGCAGTTTACAGGCATAATCATTAGTTCTTTTTGGAATTCTTCAATAATCAAACTTCCACACTCTACCCTCTGAATTCTAAAAAGACACTACAATATTAAAAAAAAACAACAACCCATAAATCAGTAACAATGCTACATCCAAAATCATATCACAATCAGTTCAAATAAATACAGCTTGTCTTGGGGAAAAGTCCTGTCTGGCTGTAGACCTCAGAAACTTAGAAAACCTTTTATCTGCTTCCAATAAAAAATGGATAGACAGAGTTCAAACACTTGCATGACCATAAGGAGAAATTGGATGGAAACATGAGTTATGGGTCTAGAATAGTTTTGAAAAATTGCAGGGTATACTTCATTAGATGTCAGAGTCTGAGAGTCATTCTTAAGATGATGTTTTCTTTTCCCTGGGGCCTCATGAGAACCCACCCTTTCCACAGACTTGCTCAATGGCTATTTTCTCCTTTCCACCATCATCAAGCATCTGGGTGGTGACCAAGCTTCAGACCTCACACTGCAAGTACCTTGGGGTGATGGCCACACCTTCCCTCACCCTTGGAGCAAAGCCTTAGGCCCCCTAGTACAGTGAAGTGAACACACCTTTCTCCCTAACCTTTGGAATACAATCCCAACCCTTCAGAGCAATGAGTTGGTGATCTGGTCTTCCCTAATGCATGGGTGACAGGCCCACACCTCTCAGACCTTTGGGGTGGTGACCTTAACTTCCCAAATACTTGGGGAATGGGTTCCATCCTCTCTGTACCTTAGGTGGCAAAACTCTCCCTGTACAGTGGATGGGAACATCCACCCTCTTCAACTGTCAGGGCAAACTCACCCTCTCTGTAAACATGGGTGGGGTTACTCTCTTGACCCAAGGTTATGTCTTATTCCAAAATCTCAGCTTCCATGGTTTTCCTCCTAAAGCTGTTTTCCTATCCATATTTCACCTGCATGTTCCTTTTAGTCAAGCAGACAGTGGTTTTGTTCACATAGCTCTCTCAAAAAACTTGATGCTTTAGTATTCAAGAAGCAGGTTTCCAAGACATCAGAAATAAGGCTTTCCACAAGTCTTTCCTAAATAACTGCTTTTGAAATCCTGATTTACAAGTTCCAAGTTTATTTAAGTCCCCAAATGGGGCACTATCTTCTGGGAGTTTAATTTCCAGACTTGGAATTTGCAGAATCATTTAGGTTTTTTGTGTGTGTGTCCAAGATTTCATTTCTCAGCTTATCTCCCTTGTCAAGCATTTTACTATAAGCTGCACAGAGAAGCCAAGCCACATTCTCAGAGTTTACTTTGGAAAGTTCTTCAGCTAAATTCTCAGGGTCACCATTTACAAATTCTGCCTTCCATGAAACATCATGTGTTAATCTTGTTAAGTCCTCTGCAAATTTAAAACAGAGTTTGCCTTTCCTCTGGTTTCCATGAATAGTTTCATCATTTACTTCTAAGTCCTCATAAAAGGTCTCCTCAAATCAACCTAGGCCTTTTCCATCAAGCATCTCACAATTCATCCAAAAAATACCCCTTACCCATTTGTAAAACTGTTCCAGCATTTTGGTAATTGCAAAAGCACAACCCCACTCTCCAGTATCAATTCGGTATTAGTCAGCCAAAAGGGTCCTAATACAAAATAACAGAAATCTATTGGATTTATAAAGTGTATTTGTTTGGGGTAGAAGCTTAGAGTTACCAGGTCATAAAGTGTATGTTACATCCCTCACTAGAGTCTGTTGCCATGTGTTGGAGCAAGATGGCTGCTGACATCTGAAAGAGTTCAGACTTCCTCCTCCCCTTAAGTTTCTATGGTCCCATCTTCTTCTAATATCAGCCACAGACTGGGATAATTCTCATCTCCTTCCAGGGATTCACTTCTATTGGCTCATCTGCTCTGCTATCTCCATAAGGCCACCTGTGAACTATCAAATGAAGGGCTTGTCTCTCTTCCTGGGGCCTCTTCTGTGTCTAATGGACACACTAATTGTTCATTTCCTAGTTTTGATACTTGCTGCTATGGACATGTGGAATGTTATCAAGAATGAGGATGGGTGACAGGAACATGATATCTCTCTGTATTATTTTTGTGTCTTTTTCTG
>JAQZBX010078471.1:0-14123 GCA_029593785.1 Cabassous unicinctus
TGGGGGGCCCCAGCTGTCCAATACCACGACCTGATCTGCTTAATTTTCAGAGCGGCACAGACACAGCTCCAGATAACTTAAATTCTCCTCTCAGAGATTCACCTGCCAACGCGAGAGTCCCCTCGGCCCCACCAGGCTGAAAAGTAGACGCACACGCCTCATTCCACACACCACGTGGCGAGAAGCCGTGTCACTGCCTCTGTTTTCACCTTCCTGCTGACCTCTACCTGACAGCCTCTGGGAAATGCACAGCTTCCTTCACACTTTGCCATGGCAGGGAAATGAGGAGAGAAGGGACGGGCCGAGGAAGCTGCAGGAGCCGATGACAGGCTAGGACCGACCACGGCACATAAGCGGGTGACTTGTTTTCCACGCACGACCGCTTCCCCCACCCGGCCCCAGGAAGAGCAGCAGAGTAGAGCAAAGCCAAGCCGGCCCCAGCGCTTTTCGCAAGAGCCCCTTCCCCGGCCCTGCTGCTCAGCCCTGATCTGGGAGGCCCACCCGCGCGGACACCATGGCTGCGGTGGGCTTTAATGGCCCCTGCTCCCCAAACACGCCGTGTGGTCCTCTCTGAGGAAGACGCTGACTTACTCATCTTCATGCCTCCCACCGCCCGGTATTAGGGGCTGCTCAGTCACTGCGTGTTTGATTGAGCCATTGGTTGATGGACTGCCGTCAGAACTGCCGGGCGTGGGCCCCGTCCCCAGGACAGCGGCCTGGCAAAGGCGGGCTCCTCAGCCGGGATGCCGCACGGCTCGGCGCGGCACGCTGCCTCCCACACTGTCAGGTGCTCACTGGCCCTGGTCCCTGACCCTACATTTCAGTAGCACCCCAAGTCAGCGTGTCACCCGAAAAAGACATCCCCGTGCTCTCCCTGGGGGCAGTGCTACTGGGACTTGAGAACCAACATTCTAGCAAATACATTTGAAGAGAAAAACACTGGGCCCTAACATGAGGCAGGCCACAACAGGAAAACAGCACGTTCCACCTGCAGGCACACAAGCCCTTGTCTTAACCAAAGCTCCAAAAGGGGTTGCACATCCCAGGGCATGAGAGAAAAAAAATCTGCTCGGGATAAATAAATATAAACAGTTTTTACTTCATCTTCAAAAAGAGTGAAAGCAAGCGTTCCTAATATTTAACCTGTGGACTGACAACTGCACACCTATGTACCATAGACATGCATATAAACAGGAGGCACATGCACAGACATCTTTTACTGGTAGAGACGCAAGATCAAAACCAGCTCAGAGACCTGCGGTTTTGAGGGGATTTCAGAACTGAGGCCGTCTCCTCGGAGGCTAAAGGGCAAGGGCCATACCTTCCTGGTGCGGGAATCCGATTTGTGATAAGATCTGTCTCAAGGTCAGTCTGTCGCTCTTAAGCCCATGCAGCTGAAGCCACTTCTCTGATGATACGAGGCTCTGCGCAGTCGAGTCCACGCTGATGCTGCCTGGCCCCTCCGGCTTCTGTCGCTGCTGCTCAGAGACAGTGGGAAACGAGCCTGATTTCTCCATCGCGGGATTCGGGTCTGAGTCGCAGGGGCCTCCTGGAAGGGCAATTGTCAAACCGAGACTTCTGTGAACTTGGAAACAATCTAGCATCAACCGAGGACTGGTTTACTATAAAGTATAATACATCTATGAAGGAATTCTATGATCAATTAAAAATTGTGCTATAGATACATATTTTGCAAAGAAGAAATGTCTGTAGAATGTAAAATTCAGTATCCATGTGTGTATATACACATACCCCCCCAAAAAACACCTAGAAAGGTATATGCCCACAGGCTTACAACAGTTTTCTCTGTGTGGTGGGAGTTACGCGTGGCTTTGCGTTTTTTATATTGTTTAACTATTTGCATAATTTGAGCATTTCTAAAACAGGATTTATTTTTATAATCAGAAAAATACAAGCTCTTCCATTTTGGAAAGTAAATATTCTACCCCGACCCTTCACTCGGCATCAGTATTCCAATTATAATCACACTTGACATTTTGTTTCCAAGGAGGATAAAGAGGGGAAGACCCTAGAGGAGGTGTGCTCGTTCCCCAGGTGGAGCGGCTAACCCTGGGAGCTAGAGGCAGGGTGGGAATCAGACCGCAGCTCAGCCCAGCTGGAATACGTGTATGCCCCCCACCCCAGTGTTTTATTCGGGGGGACTTTGCTCCAAAATTGGATGTAAACATTCTGGCTCCTATAGCCAGCTTCTCTGGGATCAACTGGACTCAAGGCAAAAAGCAACACATTCACCTGATCCAGACCTCAAGACAGCAGGTGTCACAGACCAATGGGTGCAGTCCTGGCCCACTGCCTGCACCCGGGCACGGCCTGGTAACTGGAGGAAGCGGAGAACATTCTGCTTATCTCTGTTTCCAGCGTATGCAGGGCATAGAAATGTGCTTTCCAACAATGAAAACGCTCCCTTTTCCCATTTCTAAAACCGTAACTGTACTTCCCGAAAGCCTCAGTGTTATGACATGAAAATTCAAACAGAAACGGCGAATGCACTCTCTCGCGGAGTCTTCAAACCTCATAGTTTTCAGCACCCATGCCCCACTTGCAATTGAAGAATCTTGTTCAGGGCCCACAGCCGCTAAGTGGCAGAAGCAGAGTCAAAGCCGCTTCTTACTCTCTCTCTGTCGTTATACCCCACCTCCTGCGGCCTGGGCCTCAGCTCCGGCCTATGGACTGCATCACAGTGGGGCTCCCAGGGCCCCCTGGAAGACAAAGACCATTCACCTTTATTCTCAGAGCTCGGGCTCAACAGGCCTTCAAGCTTTTAAAGGCTGGGAAGCAGATGTGGCTCAAGCAGTTGGGCTCCTGCCTACCACAAGGAAGGTCCCAGGTTCAGTTCCTGGTGCCTCCTAAAAGAAGACGAGCAAGACAGTGAGCTGACGTGAAGGGCTGATGCAACAAGATGACACAGCGAGATGAGGCAATGAAGAGATACAATGAGGAAACACAATGAGAGACACAATAAGCAGGGAGCAGAGGTGGCTCAAGTGATTGGGTGCTTCCCTCCCACATGGGCGGCCCTGGGTTTGGACTTGTGCCTCCTAAAAAGAAGACAAACACTGAGCACAAATGAGGGGGACAGAAATAAATAAAATAAATCTTAAAAAAAAAAAAAATTAAAGGCCACGATTCCCGTTGTAAGGTTTATGTGAATTGTCCATATGCATTGAATTCCAAAATTAGGCACAGCCATATGGTGGGTGAGGAGCTTGCCTTCTTTCTGGAACTCAGTTTGGTGAGAATGTTACAATATGATTTAATATGATTTGGAGAGCACAGCGTAGGAGTGGAAAAGGTCAGCTCAAAACTGTTTAAGGCCCAGTTCTGCCACTTGAGGGAGACGATGCCACCTCTCTCCAGCGGCGACCCCGTCTGCATGCTCCCGTCCCAGAGCCACAGCCAGGATGACTGGCCGCAAGGAGGCCAGATGTACGGGTTGATAAGACTGCTGCCTACAAGTAAGTCCTCACTTAAAATCATCAGCCTTCAGGGGTTTCCTCTCCCGATACCACTTTCACTCCAAGCACTTTTTTAGATCTCCACGTCTCTAGCCACATTGAGTTACAAAGTTTCAACTCCTCCTCCTCCTTTGAAATCACAGAACTTGAAAACAATGAAAAGGGACAACTAATAGCCTTCGACTTTCTTTTTTGGGATCTGTCCACAAAGACAGCCAGCTGATGGACTTCAAATTTGTGCAATAGTTCCTATCAAAACAGGAAATGGATGCTCAGAATAAAGATTCCTGACTATTTCATCATTTCCATTTAGTCTTTCTCTTCCCTGAAACATGCTCACCCACCCCCCACATTCTTTTTGCTACAGAGAGCTACATGCCCTGGGTTAAAAAGGGAGCTCAGCTATATAAACTGCCAAGAAGCTTCCAGAGTGAATCCTGGGACTTTAAAAAGGGTGTGAGAAGAGTCAGGCTGGTTTGGTTTTGTTTTAGGAGGTATCGGTGATTGAACCCAGGACCTCGTAAGTGGGAGGCAGGCGCTCAACCACCGAGCTACATCGGCTCCCGAGCTTTGTTTTTAAGCCACAGGGACACGACCTTGGTCCCAAATGAAAGGCACCGAGTCCTCCGGGTTGGCCTGGAAGCCTCCAGGTCAGCCTCACTAAGGTGCATGCCAAGTCCCTTTTGCACTCATCTGACTTTTTTAAATTATGTTTAAAAAGTGTGATTGGCTCCACTGGATCTGAGAAGCCATCTGATCATTCTGATTCAGACGCTGACTCCAGGTTGTTTAGCTTTAGAATGCCTGTCCTGTCAGAAATGAAAAGGACTGGAAAATTGAACATAACCAGAGAAAACAAAAAAGCAAAAAGAGAGAAAGGATCCTCCCAACAGAAGGGATCGTTAGACTCATACGGAATGGAGCCACTCTATCAGCGCCAGGCAGCCTGCCTGGCACGATGCCAGAGGCCCTGACAAAGCAATCCCCCTGCCAGCCCATGCCCAAGGCAGCCTGATCCCCCACCCCCAGGCTGCTCTCAGGCAGTCCTTGTGAAATCTCAGCCTTCAAGGCCCCTTCCAAACACCACCTCCTTCTTTAAGCCCCTCCATACCCCCTCACTAACCTTCTGCAGCCTCACCCTGGGGAAGCCACAATTTGTACTTTGATACGTGACCAACGTGGCCTTGAGTGCTTCAGGTTTGTCCCCTTGGATGGAAAGTTCCATGACTAAAGGACATACTATATAAAGTCAGACAACAGGCACTCCACATGAGTGCAGAGGTGAATTAAGTGGTCACTCGGAGCAACCGAGAGAATTCTGATTTTTCAAACAAGGCAAGGATGAGCAGGTCAGGAAACATTTGTGTCTTTAATCAGAAACATACTATTTTCTGGATATTAGTATATCATTATTCATTATTATTCAGGGTTTCTTCATCTGAGGTTATTACAAATTGGGAGATGGAAGAACCCAGAAGTCAGAAACAACAAATCCCAGTTGAACATTGCCCAAAGTCTTAAAAGTCATCCAACAGCCATAAGGAGTTTGGGGAAACAGGAAGTGGTTTCCTGAGCAGAAAGAGGAAGTATAAGTGGAAAAAAATAATGGAGGTAAGAGTCTAAAATGGAGAGGTTAAAAGCAGGGACAGACAGAACTTTTGAGAAAAACATAAAAGTTATGCTGACACAAGTCCAAAGGGCCAAGCCCAAGGAAGTTGGGGCTCTGTGAGTCCACCCTATGCCTGCAGGTTTGCCCACACCAGGGAGCCAAGAGATGCCCCAAGGCTATCCTGGGGAGAGACCCTCCTGGAAGTTGTCAGGTCCCAAGAGAGAAGATCATGTGTGGTCAGAGAGCCAGGGACAGTGTCCCTCTTAGAGTTCATGAACTCAGCTCAAACATTTGGTGAGTTTCCCTCTGCTCCATTATCAACACCCCAAACTCCTCATATCCTTGCCGGTTTCTGAAAAAGAAGTCTGGGCTGGGTGGACCTATCCTGTGATTTAGGTGCATTTTGAGCTTGACTGCTAGAGGAAGAAAGGAAGCTGGCTGCGGCTCCCCACTCCCCGGAAATCCTTAACATCTCTCATTCCTCTGGGCTCTAAAGGCTAAATCACCGCGGACAGAGGCCGGGAGGCTAAAGTGGCCCATCCCGCGGTGGGGAAAGCTCTGAAAATGACTGCAGAGGTTTAGGGGGAGCTCCCAGGAAGATGCAAGGACGAAAGCTACCAGGTGATTATTTTTACGTGTAACCTTTCCATTTTTCTCAGCATAATCGTTGGGGCAGTAAGCCGGGCTCATGGTCAGGGCTGTCACCGTGATAGTGGGAGGGAGCCAGAGGCCTTCGCTCCAGGCAGCTCTCTTCCTGTTGGGGGTTTTCTCCTGGTCCCCAGGGGACTCCCCGGCGCGCCCTCGCGGAGGGGCCCCAGGGCGCGGCCTGGCTGGGCCCGCGGGGAAGGGCTGCGCCCACACTTACGCGGCTCCTGCCCAGCAGCGCGCGCCCGCCGGGGCCGCGGGGCCGGGCGCGGCCGAGGCTTCCGGCCGTTCTTGCTCTGTGACCTGCGCCCGCCGGCTCCCAGCGCCGCGGTGCGCCGCGGACGCCGCGGTTGCCAGGCGACGGCCAATCACGGCGCGGCCGCCCGGGCCGGCCCCGCCCAGGGCGCGCGCCCAACGGAGAGAGGCGGCGGGGGCGCGCGGGCGGCGGGGGCGAGCGGGCTGCGGGGGCGCGCGGGCGGCGGCGGCGCGCGGGCGGCGGGGGCGCGCGCGGGGCTCCGAGGCCCATGGGGGTCGCGGTGCTGAGCCCAGGGTCTCGGTCCCGGTCCGGGTCCGGCAAGGACGGCGACCTCCGCCGCGGACCCCGCCAGGGGCAGGGGCAGGGCCTTGTCCTCCGCGCCTGCGGCCTTTGGGAAGCGAGCAAGGTCGCTGGGGCCCTGGCTGATTGGAGGAGGAGCCCGCAGAGCCCTCTCGGCGCGCGGACCCCCGCCCGAGGACCCTCCCGCCCGCGGCCGCGGGCCTGCCCCGGGCCTCCACCAGGGCGTGAAGCGCCGCCGCTGGGGCGCAGCCTCGCCCAGGCCTCGGGGGGTCCCGGGGGCCCTCCGGCCGCCAGGAGCTCCTCCACTCAGCTTCCTTTTTACCCTTATTTTAATTTTTACCTTTCGAGTAACTTAAGGGCTCAAAGTATGTGCCTCTGATTTTACAGTTACTGGGAAATAATTGTGCTTATGAAAAGCATCTTTAAATCCTTCGTAGAAGATCCCCCGGACAAGTATTGATTTTAGTATAACAGGATATTAAATTGGGCTTCAGATTTTAAAACTGACGTGACCAAATCATTTGTAGGTTTGAGTCAAAGATCTGATGGACTGTAATTAATAATAGAAAGTCTGTCTCCAGTAGGAAATTTTACTTCATCCACAGGAGTTTGTTTTTCCTGCTTTTAGAACTTGGAAAAGTATTGGAAGGTTTGAGCCTAGATCACAAATCAGTCCATACAGTTATTGGATGTATACCATTGGCCCTGCAAAAGGAGCCAGACCAACCCCACCACTAAAAAATAAAGGAAACCTGACAGTTACTAAAGATTCTGCTGGGAACAGTGGCACTCCAGCCACCCCACGCTGGCCAACGCCACAGCAAAGCCAGCTGTCCACACCCTGCCAGGCCAGCTGGGTTCCTGGGTCACTGGGTTCGATGGAGCACACAGCTTCCGCACAGCCAGACTCTCCCGCAGTCACCCCAGTCCGTCCAGCGCCCAGCCTCACCTCTGCGTTCTCCCTTCCCTGGGACACTTGCCGTTTACTTGTAAGCAGCTGCAGATTGAGTTCTGCCAATTATGTTAGGTGCCTATAAGCCTAGATTCTTCTGGAAATGTTTAACCTTACTTAAATTATAGCAAGCTAGTGAGCTGGAATTTAAAGTCAATTTGCAGCATTGCAGAGCCCATCTGATGTTTGCCTCACTTTTGCTGAGTGACCTGAATATGAATATCTTCAACACGTGGTGATACACCCTTGACCAGAGCTTTAACACGTGTGTTCTGAACTGACGTTTCAGTTTGTATCATACCTTCAACCTGAGTGACTGACATTTTTCATGTCATTCCCGTCCTTAAATAAAGCGGTGTCTACTCTCCCACGTTTACCACCCGACACACATCCCACTTCCAGGCTCTTTGCCCACTGTCCCCGACACGGACCCCCAGCAGCGGGCCTGTCCTGGTGCCTGCCTTTGAGCCTTCCGTCAAGAGGGAGCCACAGTCGGAGAGCCGGACCCCCTCAGGAGCTTCAGGGGGGCACCCGCTCCTCCCTTTCACAAAGCCCAGTGACCTCTGTCCACCTCCACATTCAGGTGTGCATTGGTAGGACCACTCTCACCTGTGTGCCTCTGGCGGCCCTCGGGTTGTTTGACCTTTGAACTGTTAACCTTTCTGGTGGAATGGCTTCTCTTTTTCTTCATACAAGTGGATCACTGGCACGACTTGAGTTTAGGACCATGACCAGCAAAGGGGCGGGAGGGTGACAAATAAAATGAAGCCGTTTTCCCAAACTCACTGCAAACATCGAAAGAGGAAAAAGAAGAATGTTGACTAAAGGTAATCAAAGCTGGAGGGAATTCAAGGGAAAGCGCTTGTCTGGAAAGGAGTTAATTCAGAGAAGCGTCCCCTGTGCAGAGGGAAGTGGGGGTCAGGCAGCAGGCAGTGTGTTGGCACCTCTGTTGGCACCGTGGGCACGGGGAGGTCTGGCTGGGGAGAGGTGGCTGGAAGCAGGGCAAGGAAGAGCCCCAGCAGGCATTTGCCCGTATCGTGGCGCTCTTGAGCTCAGCGTTCATTATTTGGGGGATGAATGCAGAGGTTTGTGGCTCTAGATGCAGCATCTTTCATGAGGAACAGTCTTTAAGCACAGCTATTCAACCTTAACCTTGAATAAGTTCAGTGTCACCATACTGAGTCAATATTTAAACACAATAGCTGGAGTTTATTGAATGGGAGGCAATGTTCTAAACCCCTTAAATATGTTCTTGTTCTTTGAAGAAAAAATGAAAAAGAAAATAAGACACTGGGGGAATAAATGGAAGAAAATGTCACTCTACATACAGGACAACAGTCTTACAGTGATGAAAGGCAAAATGTAAAAAAAAAGTTTTTTTTTCTTCAAATATTTTTTCATTATTTTTTAATATTCCAATTTTTAAAAGTATTATTCCATTTTTACTTTTATTAATTTTTTTCTGTATTTTACTTCTTATATATAAAATTATCATTACTATTTCATTTTCTTATTAATTGTATGTGGCTGTTATATTGGCTTCATTTTTGAAGAGGTTTCAGATCACAGAATAGTTACAACTGCGGCAGGGGAGGATCACTGGTGTGGGGTGTCAGTGAGGGGGGATACGTGGGAGGAAGTTCACCTGGGTATACATATAAGGCATATGAATGTGTTCAAATAGTCGTGAGGCATTGTCACGGTGGGTGGAGATTCACACAATAACTAAAAGAATATCAAATTCCCATCCAGGCAAGCTCTGCCAGATTCTCTAATGGAACAACAAGAATGCCCCAAGTACAGGTATGATGACTTGTGAAGGAGGATGGTCCATTGAAGGACCCTTGAGATTGATGACTATGCTTATGAGCCTTTGCTCTTGAAATTGAAACTTAGCCGAGTGACATAGGACACCTAAGAATTACCTATGGGGAGCCTCCTTGTTGCTCAAATGTGGTCTCTCTCTAAGCCAAATTCAGCATATAAAAGCAATAACATCCCCCCAGCGTGGGACATGACTTCCGGGGATGAGCCTCCCTGGCACTGAGGGATTGCTACCAAGTACCAACAAGCAATACATCTGGAAAAAAACAAGCAAACAAACAAACAAAAACCACCTTGACCAAAAGGGGGAAATGCTAAAGACAAATGAGTTTGTATGGCTAAGAGACTTGAAAGTGAGTCAGGAGGCCATCCCAGAGGTAGCGCTTATGCACATCTCAATAGGATCTCATTGACCACCAAAGCAGATACAACCTCAAATAGCAAATTCCTCAGGGATATGGAGACATCCAGACACTATAGCCAGGGCAGACAGCTCAGGAATTTGGCCCCTTCCCAGTGGGCCCTAATCTGGTATTTATGCTCCCCAGTGTGACTGAGTTAGACTCAGCAGTGCTTCCCCTATGCATGACTCTTCTGTCCTTCTATTTGAACCTATAATTAGTACTAGAGTTGGTAGGTGTACATCCAAGAGACTTAAATCTCTGGACTGTCCATGTGCCAGCTGAGCCCTGAATCTCAACAGAGTTGCAACACCTACTCTCCAGTTCAGTGGACTCACCCAGGACAACTAAAGAGGAGGAGATGATGGACAAACAACGTACCAAGGAACCAAGAGTGCCTACAACTGCAAGCAAGAAAGTCCCATGCATTGGATGTATGGGATCGAAGCCCCCCTCAATTAATGGTGGAGTGGGCATTACCTCCCAGAGTCCTCAGGATTGGAAAATGAACTATGGACTAAAATTAACTTACTAGCAATCTACTATAGACTTATCGTGATTCTAGCAATGGAAGAAATACCATTGTTGTGGAGGCAGTGACCCATGGATGTTCCAGGGTTAGGGAGAGGGAAAAACAGGTGTAATAGGGGAGCATTTTCGGGATTTGGGAATCACCCTGAATGACATTACAATGACAGATACAGGTCATTATATATCTGGCCATAACCTTCAGAGTCGAATGGGAGAGAGTGTAAACTACAATGTCAACTATAATCCATGCTTAGTGGCAGTGCTCCAAAATGTATTTATCAATTGCAATGAATGTACTACACTGATGAAAGATGCTGCTAATGTGGGAAAATGTGGGAGGTGTGGGGAGCGGGGCATATGGGAATCCCCTATATATTCTCTGTAACACTTATGTAATCAAAGTATCTTTTAAAAAATAAAAAAGGGAAAAAAATATGTTAGTTTGCTTAATCTTTTAAAAAGCTCTGTGGGGAGACAGCATTGCCTGCCCCCATGTTACAAATAAGTAAACTGAGACTTGAGATTAAGCAGAAATCCAAGGCCACTCAGCTAGCAAACAGTGGCTCCAGAGGTTAAATCCAGGTAGCCTACCTCTACATCCTGCCTTCTTAATTTTTTGTTGTGTTGATCAATTGTTGGCATCCATTTCCTCCAAAAAGAATTTTCTATCATCTCAGTTATACAGCGGTCAGGTCCAGCGGTAAATTGATACCGTGGCGAAACCTCACTGGATTTTAATAGGTTTCTTACGGAACATACTTCAATTTTAAATGACATATAGCAGGTCTATATTCTAACTAACCCCACCCCTCCAACACACACACGCACACACGCACACACACACACTTCTTGTTAAACAACATCTTTGCAATGTGGCATTGCTTTTAAATAAACTGGATGCCTCGTGGTCTGCTACCATATCCCAGTAGCTAAATTAAGAAGCAATTTCAAACAATGTAAGAAGATTTTATGTAAATGAAAAATCCCAAACACTTGGAAATTTAAAAACACTCTTTAAAATAGAGAAATCAAATATCAGAACAATAATTTAAAATTATGTTTTTTTAAAAAGAGAAAAATGGTGCTTACCAAAACACTGGGGATATGGCCAAAAATGTGCTCAAAGGTAACTCAAATACTCAACTCTTTTTATTTCTAAAAAGCAAAATAATTATCTGACTTAAGAATTTAGAAAAAGAGAATCAAAATAAAACCAGTGAAAGCAAGAGCAAGGAAAAATATGCCTTAAGTAGAAGTTATAAGTAAATTTCTAATGTATTCTAAATTTATAATTCTAATGTATTAACTTCTAATGTATTGATTTCTACTTATTAATAAAACGTCTAACTTAATAAATGCATGCAGCCTGCCATCCAGCTACAGGCTGGGAGCTCACAGCTTCTTGCTGTTGCTGGCATTGCTGAAGTCCCTGGGGCTACTGCAGCAGAAGGTATGCCAGCAACTAGGATGGCAAGAGTTTCTGGGGAGGAGCACTAAGTGAAGATGGAACCTAGCCAGGTCGGAGAAGACAATTTTGACTATACTCACTCCAAACCAGCCTCAGCAAGAGCTGGATTTCAGCCCAGCCAATGTGCAGCTGTGGGCTTCTAAAGCCGTCTTAGTTTCTCAGCTTCTGTCACAATTGATAATCAATTCTTTGGGCTCAAGCATAGGCATGAAACCATTACAGTGACATGACCCTTGGGTGAGCAAATATGATAAGGCAGGCAGAAGACTTTCCTGAATAGTCAAATGTGAAAATGGCTTCAGGCTTGCAAAGGGATTTAAGCCCTTCCCATGGAGAGCAGTGCAGTGGCGGTACAGCGGCGGGCATAGCTGCCTGCCCACGGAGAGCTAAATTTAGAAGTTGCAGTCATTGTTGAAAGTCTATTTCTCAATCTCTGTTTAAACCAAGTAGATTTATCACTGTAAATAAGAGTGTAGCCCACAGGAAGTAATAGCGTGCCACAATTACAGCCTGTTGCAGTCTGATATTATTTACAAATTCCAGAAATAGATATTGGATTATGTTTGTAAACTGGTCTGTTTCTCTGGGCATATTAGATTGTATTGGATTCAGAGGTTTCACTTTTACTTGATTAAATTATGATCAGGGCTTTGATTCGGCCATATCAGTAGGACATCGAGTCACCGCTGAGCCTGAGAGTCTACAGCTGACCTTGTGAAGAGAGCAGAGCAGCTGAGCCCAGAAAGAAACGAGCCCTGAGGAGAGAGACGAGCCTTATCCCATCCTACAGCTGAGACCAGAAGAACCTGGGACCACAGAACCTGAAGAGGAAGGCTGAACCCTTGCAGAGCCTGGCAGCCATCTTGCTCCAACACGTGGCAACAGACTTTGGTGAGGAAAGTAATTTACTCTTTATGGCCTTGTGACTGTAAGCTTCTACCCCAAATAAATATCCTTCATAAAAACCAAGCAATATATGGTATTTTGCATCAGTACCCCATTAGCCGACTGATACACAGCCTAAATTTTAAGGATTGAGCTTTAAATTGAAAAAGAGATTAGTACACTTCATATTTTATGTCAAAAACAATACATAAAGAAAAACAATTTTTTTTCAAAAGCATTAACTCACACTAACATGTTATTGTAGAGTAATATTTTGCTTTATTTTATTTAAAATGTTTATATTTTTCAAACAATGAAACCAAAATGGCACCCACATAAACTTCCGAACCAAAAACTTTTTCCTGACATCTTAAAAATAAAAGTAATAGAGTTAAGAGAATTAAAAGACAAGCTACAGACTGAGCTTGACCGCTTCAAGACATTTGTCAGATTTTTTTTGAAGCTATGGGAGAAGAGGAGACTAAAGAGCTAAGCTCAAAATCTCTAAAGGGCAAAATGTAACTTCCTGCACCTTTTCAAGGCTGTGGCAAGAGAGAGCCACCAGGATCCCAATCAGAAGACATGAGGGTGATGCCAAAGGCATGGGGACTGACCAGAGGTGGACTGAGTCTTCCTAAGCCACACCTTTGCCCAGCCCAGCTCCATCCTTGACTGGGTTGAAATGATCAGCCCCTTACTCTATCTGCCCTTCAGAGAGAAGGGGCATTCCCTCTCTGGAAGAAGGAATCATCTGGGGCCTCTACTGTATTTTTACACACAATGACTCCATTCAATCAAGTATTACTCGATGCACAAAGAGGCGGGATAACGGGCTAAGTTTCAAGAGCAAAAGCAGACAATAAAGAAAACCCTTCAGAGGATTTAGATTTTGAAATACGCAAAGAAGAATTTAAAAATAACTATAATTGATATGTTAAAGTAAATAGAGGAAAAGATGAACAACCTTATAAAGAGAGCATTTCACCAGAAAATTCCAATCTGTATTTAAAAAATCAAATAGACAATGCAACACTAAAATATGCAATCTGTGTAATCAAGAACTCATTGGAGGGTTCAACAGCGGACTGGACACAGGAAAGGACAGGGTTAATAAACTCAAAGAAAATATCAAAGGATAGAAAAGAGCCAAACTGAAGCACCAAAAGCGGGTGGCGGGGTGGGGAGGGGTGCAGGACTTGGCATAGTAAGAATGTGGGATGCAGCCAAAAGGTCAAATATGTCTAATATAAATTTAATTGGAACTGCGAAAGAAGAGGAGAGAGAAGCAATACTTAAAGAGATAATTTCTGGGAATTTTCCAAATCTGATGAAAGGTATCAATCCATGATGCAAGAAGCTCAACACACCCAAAGGAGGCTAAATGCTAGGGAGATTTTACCTACGTACATCATGATAAAACTGTTGAAAACCAAAGACAAAGAAAACATCTTAAAAGCAGCCAAAGAAAAGACACTTTACTTTCAAAGAAGTAACAACGAGATTGACGGCTAACTTCTCGACCGAAGTTATAAAAGCAGCAGACAACAGAATGACATTGTTAAAGTGCTGAAAGAAGAAATAAAAATCTACACCCTGTGAAAAAACACTTTAAAATGAAGGGAAAAGAGGGATGTTTTCAGACAAACACAAGCTGAAAGAATTCACCACCGGTGACCTGCACGACAAGACATACAGTTCTTCAGACTAAACAACAATCATAGCGTGGGAGAACAGAGCTGCAGGGACCAAAGGTAACGTGTGGTTAAATATAAAACA